>MU224575.1:260804-278205 GCA_018584345.1 Thuja plicata
ATATATATTACACACACACTAGGAATATTACACATATAATTGGGTAATATTTTATTATAATCTTACGTTACCTCTAATATCATTATTTTAAGTTAATTATATTCTTAATTATTTTAATAGAATATGAATTCCATTTGAAATTCATGTGAATGTGTATTTAGTAAGATATCATTTTAACCATGTTGAGTGGTCAATAGATATTTTAGACCCATGATATGGAAGTTCCCAAAAAAGTAGGGTTTTTTTAGTCAAACGTATGGAAAAGGAAGTGGAGGTCATTAATGAATAACAATAGAGGATTCATATTAAGGCTATCTACCTCTAAATTGGAATAAAACACAAACAAATTTTAAGGAAATGTAATTTGAAAATATTTGGGGAAAACTAGTTTATAAAGGGAATTCATTTTGGAAACATGGGCATTCATGCATAAGCATAAACAATAAATTTTAACCTTGGGAGAATATGATACAAAATTGTTGGGAAGAGAATTTTTTTGGGGGAAAAGATGAGATACGCATAAGAGGAAAATGATGTATGCTATCTTTGGGAAGAAGGATACAAAGACCCATTGTTGGAAGAAATCTGGAAAAAGAGAGTTGTGAACAGTAGACGTCTTACGATCTAGGTGGATATTTTCCCCAAAAATTCAAGTGTTCCAAATGCTCCAAAAATTGGCATAATGTCAAATTTCTCACCAATATGAACCCAACACAACTTGAACTAACTTGAAAGGAGTTCCTATGCAGAAATTGTGACCAGTCAAAGTTTGGTCAAATAGGGAACTCTAGTGGGTATTTTAGCAAAAACTTGATTGTCTTAAAGTTAGGAAAAAGTGACATCAAATTGAAGGGCTTGTAGAGAAGATTCCAATGTTTTTTGAATCACGTCAATCAGAGTCCATTTGTGCAAGATATCGCTAGTTAAAGTTATACAAGAAAAGGGTTTACCATGATGATGTCAACATGATGTGGCAATACAATCAGTAGGCATAGTTGGCAGTTTGATAGTGTGGCCCAATCAAGGCTTGACACATGTCAGTGTAAGGTATAAAAGAAGAGTGCCACATGGCCCAATGATAGAGCACCATGTCAAAAATTTAGTTATGTGTTGGGTGCAAGTCAAACCCGTGATCCCCATTTCCTATTCATCCTCTCCATTATTGCACCTTGTGCTTAATTATATTTAGCACTGGATTTCTCCAGAGATTAACAAAACTGCATAATGGATCTCCTAACGGACTATGCTCAGTGGTTGACCACCATAGTTTTTTATGGTATAACATAAAAAACACAATTTTATCCAACTTGATAACCATAAGGATAAAGATATTGTTAAGGCTAGATTAATATGAGCCAAAAATAAGGGGTGAGTATATTTTAAAACATTATAAGGTATTTTAAGGAATTTTCAAAGATTGCATATTGTAAATAGGGGATATGGTTGATTGTAAAAATCATATGGTTAGGATCCAGGTTGGGTAAACAAATGTGTATAAATGGGGGGGTGAATTTTGAGTTCGGAGGATATTTTGGCTTTTAATTTTGAATTAGAGATTTTGGTATGAAAATTTATTTTGGATAATTAAACAGCTTTGGAGAGTTTGATAGTGAATTGTTCATCTTTGTGCATTAGGAGATTGAATTCAAGCTTGTTGTACTTAAATGATAAGAACTATTGTAATTCAAAATCGTCTGAGGAGATGTGAGGAGACTTTGTAATAAGTTGAAGACCTTGTAACCTCTTTCTAGAGTATAATAAAATATTGGTCACTCCATGGGAGAGGGACCGATAGATTTTTTCATTTGGTAAACTTTGTTATCAGCTTTTTGTTTTTTATCTTCTCTTCTTTCTCTCTCTCTAGATTTTTTTTAAATTTTATTGTTTAATCATTGTAATGTTTGTTTAAACATTTCCATTTTATTTTAAATACCATTAATTTAATCATTGTAAAAAGTTTATTCACATGCAACTATCATAGATCCTAACATCAAATCACCTTAAGACCAATTTGAAACTGTACACTCTATGTAGGACACATGCATGTGTTCTTCAATCTAATTTTCTCAATTTTCTTTTACACTAGAAAGTTCTTGTTTTTGTAATGAGTGTTGGTAGGCAATGTTTCTTAAAATTTAAAGAAATTTTGGATATACATTTCCACATCTCTTACTAAGGGTTTAAATTATATACTTGTGATTAGAATAACCACAGTAGAGTGGTACTACCTCTTGTCAAATACATATGGTAATAAACAAAACAATTCTATATGTTTGTTAAACATTACCAGTTAAGTATTTTTGTACACTTGCAGAAAGACTTTTCTTATGATAACTTGAAGAACATGGAGCTTAAGAAAGCTCAGATAATTCTAATAAAACTTCTCTATTCATTCATATTTTTAGACTCAAAATTTCAGTTGACTTGAGACTAAGTTGTGATTTACCTCTATACGAATACAATACCCATTTTAATGGGTTTTGAACTAGTCAACTATTTGACTGTTGTTAGGATAGATTAATTCATTGTTCTGAAACAAAAACAACTATTGCCCAAGAAGCTAAAAAAAAATTAGAAGAACAACTTATCTTTGTATACATATCTAATGTTGGTAATAAATTATAGTGACTCTATCAGTATGCATAAGCACTGAGAGGGGGGTGAATCAGTCCAGACAAGTACTTAAGAAATTTCACCACTGATTTAACAAAGTTAATCAACAACTTCTAAATAATGAAATTTGCAACTGATAATATCAAATAGAAGTAAACAAAATCAAGCGTCCACAAAAGAATCACATATGACACAGATTTTTTTACGTGGAAACCCTTGTTAAAGGGAAAAAACATGGTGGGGATGACACCCACAAATCACCTTACTACAGTAAAAAGTGTTTTCCCTATTAGGGGCTACAATACCTTTCAAGGGTTCACCCTATTAAAAGTGAATAGTACCTTGTTAGAAGTACCAAAAGACTTGTTAGAGTCTACGTCGCTAGAGGATTTAAACCTTCAATTAAGAAGTTACCCTGTTAAATGATTTACAATAAAGATTTGTTAAGGATCTACCATGTTAAAGGATTTAACCTACTGCAACTGTTAGGAAACAAAAACAATAATGATCTGTAGAATGACATTGATTTCCTATCAGATCCTCTTTGCTCCTTTTCTTTCTGATATTGTACTAATATCTAATTCTTTAATCTTTGATCATTGCACTTGAAAATATGATCGCAACCCTAAATTACACTATTTAGATCTCCTTATATATTATGTTCTTAAGTGGCTTAAAACCTAAAAACCTTCCATCAAAGTCGGCACAAAATATTTACCAACCTCCTCGAAATCAGTGTCAGTTATACCTAATATGTTGTCACCAAACATAATATCAATTTTCATAAACAATATATGACCTCAGATCCACCACCTTAACTAATTTATTAGGAAATTCTGATCGGTGACCCAATAGGTACATTATCTTCCACATCAAAAACATAATTCACTCAAAATGTCAAATTAGTCTTCAGGGTTAGAACCATGGACTCTTGATACCATATTAATGTTTCCTCTAAGATTGCATCATCTAATTTTCTTTGTAACTCAACCACTACCAATTTAACTGACTCAAATTGTTCTTCCTATACACCTCTTGTACACTGGTCAACATAGTTAATTGTTTCTCCCTTTATCAATCATGTACAGATCTTACTAGTCACTCCAATCATATTAGTTGATCATGTTTCTATCAATGACAACCAATTATGTATCTTATCATGACCAATATTCATATCTCCTCCAATAAATACCATAATGCCAACAATCTCTTCCTTTGGCATTGATGGCAAAAACTTTGTATAAACTCAAAAATCTACCATGCATAAATCTGTAAGTATTGACCTGCACTGTACCCATACATAATTCAACTCATTCAACTTGTACTTCCCATTAATCTATTCATACTCTCTCTTTCTCTACTCATACTCACATATCTCCCCCTTTTTTTCAACAATGACAAAGGATCACCAAAATTACATTTTGCCAAAGACATCCTTGAAATTTGTCTTTGTTGTCTCTAATGACTTCTCCCATGACTCTGGTAAGCGCTCAATAGATATAATATTCCCATGTATTACCGATGCTAACCCCTCGATATCATTCAAATTACTCACCTCTGGTAGACTTAGTGTGGTTTCTACATCTCTCACATTGTGTTGCATAAGATCTATGGTCGGAGCTAAATAGGTCTGCAACTCCATAAGTTTTATAATTATTTTATCTTTCTCTGCTTGCAACTATTTCACTTTGTGTGCAATCATTTTGACCTTAGCATTGTATTATGAAGTTGAACTTGTTGGGGGATCAAACTTTTCAACCAAAGCATTAAGCTCTTGTTGAGCTTCATCTCTCTTCTTCTCCATATATTTTGTAAAAGATGTAAACTTGGACACTTTTACAAGTAGTTGTCCTACCTCCTATAGGATTTCCTTTACTTTTTTCACTAGAACTGCAAGTGACTCTTTGTCTACTAATATAATCTCTTTCAACTTGTCAGTTTGTTTCTTCTCATACTCTTTCATTTCCTACTTCATTGGTGCATTCTCCAAGTTAGGTACTTGATCAAAAATGACTTTGACCAAAATACCCAGTTGATCAATAGGTTTGTCTTTTTTTTCATATGCTACATTAGGTACTAGATTACTAATGATATTCCTTTCTCCTTTTAGTACTTTGACCTTCTTCTTCTTTCCCTTTAATCTGTCTCTTTCTGATTTATCTTTAAGCTTCTCATGCATCTTCATTAGCTCCTTAGGACTCATCTTAGTAATGTCAATAGTTGCTTGGATTTCTTCATCTTTAGGTTCTCCTTCATCATCTTCCTCAGAACTATCATACTTTTTTCTTTTTTCTTTTTCTGTGTGCTTGCTTTACCGGTTAGGACTAATTTCCTCTTCCCTGATAGTACATCTTCATCAATATTTTGTTCTTCGCCTTTCACTTTTTTCACTTCCTCTATAATTTATTCTTCTGGTGCATCAACTTCTCGTTGTGAATCAATGATTTGTATCTTCTGAGAGATATCAAAAATAACATTGTCAATGACCTGTTTGATCTCTTTAGCTTTAGACTCTTGATCTTTTTCTTTCTCTTCTACCGATTTGTCCTTGGTTGTTGTCACAAATGTCACTAACATTTTCTATGATTCCACTGTCTCATCTCTCATCGATTGTATTTGTGCAATAAGAATCCTTGAGACTTTGTTCCTTGTCTTGAATTATCCTCTCATTTCTTCAACCATTATCTTCACATCCTTGGTTGTTAATTCAGGTTGCAAAAGTGTAAGTTCTTGCTCCATCATTACTCTACCAATCTTCAAATCTTCTCTTCATCTTTTTTCAACTTCGTTATACAGTTCCTTAGGTATTACCTTGTATAACTCACTAGGTTCTTTGAAAAAAGTATGTATACTCTCTATGACTGCATCTTCTATCTTATTCTTATCTTCAGTGACACATGTATCAAAGCACGTCACCACATTTTTCATTCTTCCATAATCCTTAACATCTTGAACTATGCTATCAACTATAATAGCATCATCATATTTTATAGATTTCATAGAAGGTTTCCCTACTATAGTGGTCTTCTTCCCACTAGTTCTTAGTTCCTTTTATTCCTTCTTAGACTCAGTTTCAACTTATCTTTCTTTATCCTTATCCTTACTCTCCTTGTTCATGGACACTTTATAGTCAGATGTCTTTGTTTTCTTTCTTCCGTAGGTTTTTTGAACAGTCACAGGTGACTCTTTTAGTGGTTCAGTCATAATTGAAGTTGAAGTGGATTGTTTATGTACTGAACTCCTAGTGACTCTATGAGGTGTGACTTATTTAACTCCAACCTCATCTTTCTTTCCTTTAGTAGTAGTAGACGTGCCTGCCTTCTCACTTTCATTTTCTTCCTAATTTTTGTCATCATCTCTTGAGTTATGCCACTCATTTTGGCTAGATTGTAAACTTGTTTCCTTACTTTTCTTTGGATTACCGGTGCCTTCATTTCACTGTGAATTTTCAATAATGACTCCTCATATGTTCCAAATCTAGGTGTATAAGTATCAATAGGTTTTGAAAAAATTACATCAGCATGTAAAGTAACTAAGTTACCATCTACTTCATAACCCATAGCTGATACCCAAGATGTTCTAAGTTGAATTCCTTGTAACATACATGTATATGTATCTACTAGAAAGAAAATATCATTCTTGTACTTTTCAACTATATTGTTTGAGATTCTCTCTCTTAATTGCATTTTTCCTTGAAAATATTTAAAGTATCCCCACATGACAGTATTGAAATTATCTCCTAATGTCCTTATACATTTCTTAATTTGTATTACTACTGGTTGATCTTCTAGCCATATAATAGGACCTATTCCTGGAAATTGATTCTGTAGATAGAAGAACATACATACCAGGATTGAACCATATTTGAAAGATTGCTTATATTTCTTGATCTTCACCATGTTCACAAAGAATTGGCTCCGCAACATCTCACATAAGTCATAATTGCATCCTCTTTCACCATTCTATATGCAACATGAATTTCTCCACCAGGTACATTGTTCAACAAACTGGACTGGTATACTTTGTATCCAACCACCATTGAATCAAATATCACTTGCTTGTCTTCAATGTCTTTTATATTAATAGCTCAGTGATCTTTTAGGATTTGGTCAAACGAGTAACCAAATAAGTAGCTATAGTTTGAAGAGTTGGTGGCTCACCGGTCATGTTGAACCCAGTAAGCCTATTGATTTTCTCCTTTGTAATCTTGTGTGGCTTGTCCAACCATATGAATTGATCATGGACACTACTCAATACATATATTATCTAATCTGGATGAAAATCATCAATAATCTTGACCGCATATGTAAAACCTTTGTGCATCACATGCATGTGCTCATCCTTCAACTTTTCACCATCGCTCAGATTAATGTATTCATAAAAGATTTCATCATCTCCAAGATCTTCCATATTATAGTGTATGAATGAACGAATGTCTTTTGTTAGCAGTACACCATAGGGTATCAATGATAGGGCACCCATAGGATCATTCTTGTTATCCTTCAACATGTGTAGCTTGAATACGAGTCTTGGCTCATCCACAACATCGATCATCACGAAAGTATCCATAATGAAAACAATTAGCTCTTAGAATTAACACTCATGTATAATCTTCCCTTAATAATAAATAACCTCCAATTTCACTAATAGGTGTTCTTCGACAACTGATACAATTCATCGCTTGAAATCTCAATTTACACATAAGAAATGCTCACGGTCACTTTACAATGTTTACAAATGCTCTTTAGTAAAATCGTAAGAATGTATAGTAACAAAAGAGTTTACGTTTTCATCTTTATATTATTGAGAATGTAGTCATTATTTTAAACGTTCAAATAGTGTCTTTCTCTAATCACAATGGTTAAAACATAACAACCATTATATGCATGCACATAACCAAATATAGCACTTTATCTTCACTATCATCATTAAATAAAAAAAGGGCATCTCAATATGCATATGAATCTTACCTATCACTCACTAATAGGGTTTGTTTAGGATTTTTCCTTTTAGAGCTCCCCTGAAGTCATATCAGACTTAGTTCACCGATGGATTCTCCACATTTTCTGAATCTATGGATCTCTCAGCCAATTCAAAAGATTTCATTACACATTTCTTCACCCATGTCTTCTTCATTTTACCTCCAACTTCCTCAACATAAACAATTATCTTACCTTTATCATTTGCATCTTTTTTCATCGGTTAGCCTCTAGTATTCTTTCTTTCTCTACATGATCTAGCAAGATGACCAACTTTGTTACAAATATAACAAGCCATACCTATTTGATTCCAAGGTCCAACATTTCCTCTAGCTGACCTTAATCTGTAATTCACAACCACATGTGCATAGCTATGAAAAATAGAATAGCTAACATCTGATCAGTTACCATGATTGATAGGTCTCTAACTACTGTAATCATATGACCATTAGTTGTGTATTATGGCCCTGCACTCATTAGCTCTATGTCCAAATTTGTTGCAATAATAACAAACTCCATGGAATGCATTAGATCTAGCATTGTAGTTATTAGGTCTACCAGAGGAATTTTCTGATCTAGTGGTAGGACCTCTAGGTCTAACATTAGGACCAATAGATTTAAACCAACAGTATGACCTTCCATTTGATAGTTAAAACACACTGGTCTATACCTTCTCTTACTAGTGTTATTGTTCACCTTGGGTGTTGATTTGTCTCATATGGTGATATCCTTAATGCCAAATGATTCACTTACTTCAAAGTTTGAAAACCTAGACCTTATTTCTCTCCATTCCTCCTCTAGCTAGCAAGTTGTTCATCAAGTTTAGCATAAATCTTATTGAATTTATCTAGTAGATTATTTGCAGCTTTAAGATCTTCTTTCATCTTATCATTCTCTTTCCTCATCCCCTCATTCTCTCTTAAGATGTCAATATTTTCTTCATTTTTGTCATGTAAGTGTTCATTCAATACAAACACTTCTTGCTCTGATCTAAATAGTTGCTCCAAATTTTATGTTAGGGTTTCATCTTTAGCCTTTAAGGAATCTTCAATAGTTTTCTTTGCATCCTCAACAACTCTTCTTCCTTCAAGCTATTCACACATCCTGACAGACTAACTTTCAAGCTCTCTTTTTAGATTTTCCACTTCTTCTTTAATTCCATTGATCTTATCCATCAGATCTGCAATTTATTCCTCAGATTATTTAGACATACTACCTTCAGAAAATTTCTCAATATAATCTTGGCTTTCCATCAATTGCTCAGTGAGTTCTCTTCTTTTTGCAAGGGATTTCCTCAGCTTTTCCTTTAGTTCATTGATTACTCTATTTGCATTCTCAAGTTTCTTCTCATGCTTGTAACTCTCCATGTTGGTTTTTAGGGATCTTTTCCTCAAGCGGTTAAGCTTAATATCAAGAGAACCAAAGCTCTGATGCCAATTGTTAGTATGCACAAGAACTGAGAGGGGGGATATATCAGTGCAGACAAGTACTTAAGAAATTTCATCACCGATCTAACAAAGCCAAATAACAACTTCCAAATAATGAAATGTGCAACTGATAATATCAAATAGAAGTAAAAAACATCAAGAATCCACAAAAGCATCACACATGACACATAGATTTTGCACATGGAAACCCTTGTTAGAGGTAAAAAACCATGGTGGGGATGACACCCATAAATCACCTTACTGCAGTAAAAAGCGTTTGCCCTATTAGGAGCTACAATACAATTTCAAGGGCTCGCTCTCTTAAAAGTGACTAGAACCTTGTTAGAAGTACCAAAAGACTTGTTAGAGTCTACCTCGCTAGAGGATTTCAACCTTCAATTAAGAAGTTATCTTATTAAAGGATTTAAGCTACTGCAATTGTTAGGAAACAACAAAAATAATGATCTGTAGAATGACACTACTTACCTATCATATCCTCTTTTCTCCTTTTCTTTATGACACTGTACTGAACTCTACTTCTTCAATCTCAGATCACTACACTTCAAAATATTATCGCAACCCTAAATTACACAATTTAGATCTCCTTATATATTGTGTTCTTAAGTGGCTTAAGACCTGAAAACCTTCCATCAGAGTCGACAAAAAATATTTACCAACCTCCTCAAAATAAGCATCAATCATACCTAATACGTTGTCCCCAAATGTAATATCCATTTTCATAAATAATAGCTGACCTCAGATCCACTGCCTTAACTAATTTATCATGAAATTCTTATCGGTGACCCAATAGGTACATTGTTTTCCACATCAAAACATAATTCACTCAAAACATCGAATTAGTTGTCACTGTCAAAACCATGGATTCCTCTTAACATATGATTTTCACCTCTAAGATCACATCATTTGATTTGCTTTGCCACTACCAATTTAACTGACTGAAATTGTTCTTCCTATACACTGGTCAACACAGTTAATTGTTTCTCCCTTTATCGATCATGTACAGATCTTACCGGTCGCTCCAATCAAATTACTTGATCATGTTACCATCAATGAAAACTAATTATGTATCTTCTTATGACCGATCTTCTGATCTACTCCAAAAACTACCATAATGCCAACAAACTCAACTCGGGTATGTAGAGGGCTATGTGATAGGTTTAGATGAAAATATTTTGGAGAAGTACAATGTAGCATATGCACATATGCATTAAGAGGTATAAATATAGCACATTTATGAGAGTTTAAGTGAAAGAAATGCCAGCATAACCCTATACATAGTAGTGTTGATGTCAACCAAAGAAATATTTCACGGCTAGCAAGCCTAAACCCCAAGCTAACTCATTGTAGAAGCTGTAAAAAACAACCTAGATTATTAAAACACCAAGAGAAATATGTAAATATTTTTGATTACTAATGACAATCATGTCAAATATAAATGTGAAAATAATTAAGAACTCCATTATTGTTATGTTCATCAAGACATGAAAGATTAGGACTAGTTAAGTCATGAATCTTGTTTAATCATTAACTAGCTATATTGAATTCCATATAATGAGATGTGTAACCCAAGTGAGATAGGACGATGAATTTGATTGCATTTCTTAAACTTGCTTGCAAATATAAACTTTGGTGAAGGTACAATAAGTATGTTATTTTTAGATAGTTTTATTGCTTCAGATACATTACCTATCCAGAGGCCATACTAGATAGGAGTAGTTATAGTGTATGACTGACTAGAGTTGTGTAGGAACATCCACTAGTATTACACGAATTATCTCATCGCCATATTTACACCCCTACGAAGGGTCAGACCACTTCAACTAGGAAGTTGTGCAAGGGGCATCAGTAGATCCATGGTTGGGAGGTAAAATGCCCTAGTGATACTTTCCCTCAATGTTAAACTTGATCTCAAGAAAATCTAAATGGAATCCCAATGCTTGTACGATCACAATAATATTTTGAAATTAATTCATTTTTCCTTATTGAAGTTAATTTGATAAAGATAAAACAGTCAATTATCTTTTTTAAATTAGCATCTTTATATGTTGTTTTAAGATGCAATTTAAATTACAACAATTTTTTTTTAAAAGTTCGTTAATGTTAGTTTGCATTTGATTTCCAGTTTTGTAATTTATGATGGTTACATATTCATTTATGTTTCAATAGTTTAGCTTGTTACATGTGGTATCAAAGCACCAAGTTCTTCAATGAACCTAGGGATTGCCACCAAGAAAATCTAATGAAAAAACTAAAATGAAGCATTTTTGTTTTTGCCAGGATGCATATTTAACAACCAAATGAAAGAGAGCTTGAGACCTAACTTATATAAAACTTGGGAGGGTAATGAACCAAAAGTATGACTACTCTAAATGCTATCTTCTTTTTGACACATAAAATTTTGTAGAATCCATAAATAGGTTTAGGATGCAAAGGCAGAAGTGGACACCTACAAGAAGAGTAGTGGTTAGGGCATCTATATTGTCCGAGATAAAACTAAAACCCAAACTCTCTTCTCAAACCCATTCTATAGGTATTGTTGAGCCTATTAAGCTAGTAGTTCACCACATACCTACCTCATGCTATAGGTTAATTCTATACTCAAATTAGAGGGACATGAAGATCCCATTACGAGTAGTGAAAGTAGATCTTAGAAAGAGATCCTGAATGTATATATCAATGTCAATGTAATCAAAATTTTGGCAGTGAATAAAATATATCAAATTTTGTTGTGTGTACCTTAAGCTTCAAATTGTATTAAAATTCATTAGTTAGTCTTTAATTTGTAATGCAATGCATTATTTAGTTACAATAATTAACTACAATATTTATTACAGGTAATTTGAAACAAAGCATTAGCATGGGAAACACAAGGGGCAATAATAGGAGGTTTGGAACTTGGGAAACTAGATAAACTTTTACAAATGATGCAAGAGACTCAAACCAGACTCAGGTATTTAGAGAAACATATAGAAAACCTGGATGAAAATAGAGATGGGGAAATGGAGTCTTAGACCAGGGGTAGAAATGGCAGGCAAGATAATACTCTTGAATATAGTAGGGAACAATCCCAAACTCAAACCCAGATTTGTAAAAGGAACCCTAGGATCATAATTATATTAGAAGATATGAAAAAAGTAAAACCACTGCAGTATGATGGGACGGTCACAGAGGATGTTGTGGAAGTATGGTTTACTGGAACAGAAAAGAACATTGATATCCATGACTACACTGAGAACCATAAAGTAGTTTGGGGAGCCTACCAACTAATAAGAGAATTTTTTGGTTGGTGGGAAAACAAGAGGGATGAGTTAGGTCTTAAGTCTACAAAGGTAACCTAGGATAAGGTTGTAGAATTGTTTGGAAAAAGATGGTTTCCTCAAATCCTCTATGAGAACAAATTTAGAATTTCAAGACTTCGGTAGGGAGAACTCTCTATTGATGAGTACTCAGAGAAATTTAACTATCTACTTAAGTATGTAAATCAGCTCCAAGCAGGTGACAAATTATGTATGAAGAAGTACAACATGGGTCTTAATAACCAAATAGGTGGTCCTATAGACATTCTTGCATTAGCCACCACAATCGGAGCCTATGAAAAAATTGTGGGACAGGAGTTAAAACTCAAAAATGATTACACCATCAAGGAAAAATCCAAAAGGAGGTGAAATGGTCACAACCCTCCCAACCCTTCAAGAAAAAAGTAGACATATATGACTCAAACACCAAGATGGGAAAGGGATTTAAAGAGAATTGAGAAGATTATAGAGGGGATAGAAAGGGGTTCTCTAATGCTAGAAGGGATAATAAAGCAAAAAAAAAAAAAGGCAACTAAGAAGAAGGGTCCTCCAGGTGGGTGTTACACTTATGGAGGTGAGCACTATGCCAATCAGTGCCTAACACGAACTCAAGGTGGGAAATCACTGGGGGTTCCACTACCCAATCAACAAACAACATTTCAACAAAGAATCCATGTGGTGATAGATAATATACAAGAAGAGTACCAAATCACTATGATCTAGAAGAGTGCCAAATCACTCCGATCAACACTGGAGCAACAAAGATATTTATTTCACCTAGAATGATTAGTAAATTACCTAAAAGAGATGGATTTATGGTAAATGCATGATCAATGGAATATGCAAAGTAGTCAGAGCTCGAGTAGAGAAATGTTTTTTTGAAGCCAAGGTTGAACTTCCAGGCTTCATAACATAAGTAAATCTTTATGTGGAAACCTTAGTCTCGTATGGTATTATTCTAGGACTGAATTGGTTATGCGAGTACCAAGAGAGAGTTGATTTTTTTTCAAAAATAATAGAGGGCTTAGATGACCTACAAAATAAAGTATATTTATAAGGTATTCAACATGAAGTCAAGTTGAGACAAATCTCTGCCATACAACTAAGACAAAGTGAGAAGAAAGGGTGTCAATTATTTTTCTATAAAAATGGAAGAATTGAATGAGACAGAATAAATCAACTAACTTGATGACAATTTTATATATTAGACAAGGAACCAATGTGAAATAGAACTAGAGAGGATAAATAATTAAGAAGAATCCTTTGAAGATAAATATCCTTATCTTTGAGGTTATCGTGATGTTTTTCTTGAGGAGCTACAAGGACTACCTCCCAAAAGGATTTTTTATTTCTCCATAGAACTACTACTAGGAGCTTAGCCTATATCAAAAGCTCATTATAGAATGACAACTTTTTAACTCATGGAATTGAAGGCATAATTGCAAGGTTTGTTGAGTAAAGGATTGATACAACCTAGTGTGTCACTATGGGGGGCACTTGTGATATTTGTCAAGAAGAAGGATGGTACCCTTCACTTTTGTCTTGACTACAAAATGCTAGACAAAGTAATGATAAGGAATAAATATCCTTTGACACACATTTTGATCTATTTGATAAAATGTGAGGCACTGCAGTGTTTTCTAAAATAGATTTGCTATCAGGGTATCATGAATTGAAACTTAGAGATGAGGATATTCATAAGACAACAGTCAAAATTTGTTATGGGTATTACAAGTTCAGCGTACTACCTTTTGGGCTTACCAATGCCCCAACTACATTCATGAATTTAATGAACAATGTTTTCCATGATTCTCTCGACAAATTCATTTAGTTTTTTTAGATGATATCTTAATATATGATAGGAATAAAGAATAATATATGTAACATTTGCAAATAGTCTTGCAAAAACTTCGGGAACATCATTTAGATGGAAAATTGTCTAAATGTGTGTTCTTTCAAAAAGAAGTGCAATATTTAGAGCACATCATATTTGCAAAGTGTACAGTTGTGGATCTAGCCAAAATAAAAGCTATTTCAGATTGGCCAACCCCAAAAAATGTATAGGAAGTAAGAAGCTTTATGGGTCTAGCTGGATATTATAGAAAGTTTGTAATGAACTTTTCTCAAATAATATATCCCATTACTTCTCTTGAAAGAAAAGGGAAGTGATTCAAATGGTCAGGAAAGTGTCAGAAGGCCTTTAAACTTCTCAAGGAGAAGTTAACATTGACGCCAATACTAACAATATTATGGTAGTAACTAAGGCCTCCTAGGATGGATTAGGAGAGGTGCTAATGTAAGATGGGTGACTGATTTCCTATGAATCATGAAATATTAAGAACTATTCTCGATAAATTACATACCTCATGACTTAGAACTAGTTACAATTATTCATGCTTTGTAGTGATAACATCATTATTAGATGGGAAAACCCTTTGATCTCTAGTCTATCCATCAACGGTTGAAATACATTTTTACCTAACCTAATATTAATGCACAATAGAGAAGGTGGTTGTAATTAATGTTCGACTATCAAGGGGAACAAAAATTGTATGGAAGACGCTTTGAGCTGCAGACGTCATATAACTGCTATGAGATCAGTCTACACAAATTTTAGGCAATAAATTCTGCAACAGTTAGAAGGTGATAAATATTACCAATAGGTAAAGGAATCCCTTCAAATTAACCCACAAGACCATATATATGATGGTTTCAAGTTTGAATTAGATGTTTTGTAAAGATACGAAGGTAGAATGTATGTGCCATAGTCTTTTGAATTGAGGAACCTTGTTTGGAAAGAAGTGCATTCTACACAATATTTTGGGCACCCAAGACTCACTAAACTTATAGTTTATGTTAAACCCCTTAGTCTCTAGAAAGGCATAAAGAAATATGTCGTGAGATTTTAGCTAGTTATTTTGAATATCAGAGGATAAAAGAAGAACACCAACATCCGACAGGATTGTTGTAAGCCCATGCCATACTAGAATGGAAATGATAGATAATGAGTATGGACTTTGTCCAAGGATTACCCATGTATCGAAATAAACATAATGTCATTTTAGTAGTGGTTGATAGAATTACTAAGTTATCCCACTTCATTCTTGAAAACTTAACTGAAGGAATGTCTATTATAGCTCACAAGTTTATCCAAGAAATTTTTAGACTGTATGGGCTACCTAAAAAGATAATTTCAGATAGGGATGTTAGGATGACATCTATATTTTGGAAAAATATGTTTGCACCCTAGGCACACAATTGAAAATTAATTCACCCTCTCATCCAAAAACAAATGGGAAAATAGAATGGGTCAATCAGATTCTAGAAGATCTTCTAAGAATGTACTACATGGACTAGCCATACAAGTGGGAAGATTATTTGTCTATAGTTGAGCTTGCTTATAAGAATAAATATCAGTCATCCATACAAATGGCACTATTTGATACATTTAATGGAAGGAGGTGCAGAACTCCTATTAGATGGGATAAGCTAGAAGATATGATAATCCTTGATCTACAAGTGCTTTCATAAATGGAAGGGTAGGTTAAACTGGTATAAAAAAGGTTAGTAGAGGCTAACGATTGACAGAAAAGCTATGCAAATGCAAAGAGAACACTCAAACAATTTGAGGTGGGAGAGAGTACTCTTGCAAGTTAAACCTTAGAAAAGTGCCATAAAATTTGGGAAGTCCTCTAAACTAGCACCCAAATATGTAGGACCTTTTAAGATTATATAATTCATCAACACTGTCGCCTACATGATTTCTCTACCTGTAGCTCTTTCCTAGTTGCATGATGTATTTCATGTTTCATACCTTAAAAATTATGTATAAGACTTTTCACACATGATAGATTGGAATTCTTTGTAGGTACAAGACCTAGGGGTGGTCATGATCGAGCCCATAAGAGTGATCGAGGTAGGTAAGCTTCACTTACGAAACAAGGTCCAATGAGATGGGTATACTAAGGATAGTGCAACTTGGAAGGATTATGATGAATTCCACCAATACTTTCCTTAATTGTTTAATGCTTTCAACAGTTGAGTTGTTTCTAAACATTAAATAAACACTACTTTTATTGATGTAAATATTATGAAACTCCAATCATCGAGGATGATGAATCACAAGGGGAAGGATATGTCACATCCCTCTTATTACTGAAACTTTATAATGTTTTGGCTTGTTACCATAGATGTTTATATTTTATGTATTTCAATGGAATAGTGGTTCAGATTGTACATGTATTATGATCGAGATGATGATTTTAGACTAACTACAATTCTTGACTGGGTGGTTGCAAGAGATGATCGTCCTCTGAGGTGGGAGGGAAAATATCACCAGGTATGGGATGCAAACATGGTCATGATATTTGATTTATTTGAGTCTCTAAACTATTAAGTTTTTGCTAGGTCGAGGTTGATATTAATCCTAGGAAGAGGAGTTGAACTAGATTGCTAGTTTGGTCTAAGTTCAACAACTAGTTGAGTTGTTAGGACTTCTTTTGTTTAGGATTTACATCTTGGACCTGGACTAATGATTGACAAATATCCTTATTAGGTTCTAAGGTAATAACTTATTGGTAATATTATTTTAATAAATATAAATGTGTAGGTTGAATCATAATATATGTGTAGTATACGCAATACGTATATACATGTATGTATATATGTGTACATAGATGTGGACCATGGTAATATGACACAAAACTATATATATATATATATATAATTGGGTAATATTTCATTATAATCTTACATTACATCTAATATCATTATTTTAACTTTATATTCTTAATTCTTTTATGGATTCCAAATTCTGTTTGAAATTCAAGTGAATGTGTATTGAGTAAGATATAATTTTGCCCGTTTGTTTCCTGGAATATGACAGGAATTGGTATTATCTAATTCTGGATAATGTCAAATTCCATGTTTGGGTCCTTCGAAAAAAATGGAATTGGAATTCCAAAATTCTCATTTTGCCCCCAAAATGGGAATATCATCTTCCACCTAAATAGGTGGAATTGGAATTTCAAAATAAGTGGAATGGGAATTCCAATTTTTAGAAAAC
>MU224575.1:298499-309222 GCA_018584345.1 Thuja plicata
ACATGTCCAACCTTATGACAATGTAAACATGTCATTCCAGGATTGAACCATCCTCTTGGTTTTCTAGTCCATTTTCTCATACAGTTAGTAGATATATGACCATACCTTCCACATGTTGTGCAATTTACCCTTGTGTTATAGTCCCAAACATATGAGTTACCTTTTCTTGTTAGTTTGTAGCCATTATCAGGTTCTTTTGGTGTCCATGCCTTCTTATTATTTTTCCAACATTCCTGATATGTATGTCCATTCATTTTGCAAGTGGGACAGTACTTGTCCATATAGGTTTCCTTCTTTGGATTTGCCACCTTGGATCTGCATTCATATGCCTTGTGTCCTTGCTTGTTACATTTATAACAATTACCAATGAAAGTAGATTGTGATCGAGGAATACCTTTCATTTTTTTTCTGCAAATGTTTGAGGTGTGGCCTAGTTTTCCACAGTGATTACATGACAGCTTCTTGGTCCTTGGAGTTGCATATAGATTCTTTTGATTTGATTGATTAGATGACTCTCCATTGTTAGTGTAACTAATTCTTGTGTAGTTGTTGACTCTTCTTTGACCGTCAAGGAAATCATCCATTCTTTTGTTGCTATCTTCAGCTTTCTTGATCAATTCATTGTGTTGATTCTGAATTCTAACTTCATGCTTTAGTTTCTCATTTTCTTCCCTTAGCTCACCGATGATCTGTATTCTTTCAATGAGTTCAGTATTTAATAGTTTTGCTTCTTGAATCATAAGAATAATCTGGTTGGTAATCTCATGGCGATGCTCATTAAATTTTTGAATCTCTGATTATTTTTCTTGTAGCTTTTCTGTTATTTTCCTCCTATCATCAATAGCCAACGTTCTCTCTGATTTAGCTTTTCTTGAATCATTCATGACATCAATCATTTTTACCATCTGATTTTCTTGATCGATTTGTAGCATTTTGATTTGTTCTGTTAGGTGTAGATTGATTTCTTGTAGACTTGTGATCTCTTCTACTAATGTGTCTAAAGCTTTTCTCGTTGATGATTCAACATAGTTGAAGTAATCTGGGATCTCCTCTTCTTGATAATCTTTTTCATTAAGCCTAGTTGCCCTGATCTTTCTTTCATCAAGCAACTTTCTCATGCTTACTCTCGCCTCTTTATACTACCCATAGTAAATCTGAATTTGCAATTGCTCATTCTCAATAATCTTGTCCATTCTGTACTTTTCCATCATGTAGATATTTTCTCTTAAGTCGTAAAGCTTTTCAAGAAAGAGACTTAGCTCTAATACCAATCGTTGGAATTATTGGAATAATGTACTAAGAGGGGAGGGGTGAATCAGTACCTCTAAAATTTTTTATTTGATTGGGCCATTAACCTTTGTGTCATCAAATTTGTATACACCTATCTATCTGTTCATCTTTGCTTATGTATATGGGTTGGTTTACAGTTTGTCTACTTTTAATTTGATTTATATAATGACTCTTGAAAATACCCAAAGCTGGTTTTCGTAGAACAAAAAGTAACCACAGACTAGCTCAATGGTAGGAATCTATCGATGACCCCTGAATTGAAAGGTACAGTATCCCTTATGTGAAATATACGCAATGAATTTTGTCTTCCAGTTTTTAGGGGTATGCTCTTAAACGAAGAGCAAAAGAGGTCCAACCAAGTTGTTCAAAGCTTCAAACAACTTAGGCAATGAATGGGGACTTACTCAATGACATGGAAAATGGAATGCAAACTATTATGCAGTGCAGGATGAATGCAAACTACCCTCTACCAACAGAGATGAAGAAAGAAAGTGTAACTCTGCAATTCTCGGATTGCTAAGATTGTAAAACTTTGACAATACCCAGATTATCTTGATCTCCTTTCTTATTAACCTTCTTCCTAAATCCTTATGCAAGAACTAATCTATTGAACTAAGGTGTGCAATGAAATGAAAATAGAGTGCCTTTGCTGAAGAAATTAAACATACAATCCACTGAATGAGAATAACAAAACCCAATTCATTACTATTCATTCAATTTCCATTATTAGCATCTTCATTCAAAACATCACACAATTAACTCTAATGAACAACAAAAATCACTTCAAACTCAGAGTAGCACATAGTAGTCCCAGCTACAGGGGTTTTCCCAAAGTAATTGTTGTCGATGTTATTTACTTTACAGAAATTTACATATATAGATCTCCAAAATGACCCGTTTCAATAATGATTGCCTCCTTACAATATTCCGAGAGGAACATTCTAATAATAAACCTTGGTCAGTTACAAAAACTGACAAAGTTGACAAAATGCCAAAAATGGCTACAATATACAAAAGTTGGGAAGACGACACAGGTCAATAGATTCCATGTCATCTTTGGTGTAACAACTTTTCCTCTGTAAGCCTTCATTGCATCCGTTACCTTGACCAAATCCTAAGCATTTGGAATGATTATATTTTCAGCTCGAATCATCCAAAAATCATGCATCTCTGTCAGTTCATCCAACCTAGCAATCCAGGATTGGAGCTTCTCTGTTTCCTTTTTTATCATAGCATCTATCACGGAGAGCTCACTGATTCTTGACACTTGGAAGTTAGCCAGATCTGTAATCTCATTTATGAAAGAAAGAAACTTAGCTTTCATTCGCTCTGTATTCACCAAATTGTCACTTCCGGAAACTTGAGATTCCGTGTGCAGTACTTTCAAAAACTCAAATAGTTTATCCATCTCCTTTTGTACTAACTTCACCATAGCCTTGAGTTCATTTGCAGATCTATTTGAGTTCTCAACCATGAACTCTAGAGACTGCCTCCAGTGAAATAATGGCTCATGTCCGATCTTGAGGATACCATTAGAGATTGCAACACTGGTCTTCATATCAATTACCTCCTGCAAGGTTCCTAACTACTCTAACAGCTTCAACAAGAAAGAAATTATGTTCAACGAGATCTAAAATCTCAGGTTTCTCATCCAATTTGGTCAGCAGGGCCAGGATATCAACAATTTCCCTCTTTAGGGTTGTTTCGAAGAGAGTCTTTGGTATCTTACTTTTCTTCAATCGAGGGGTCTAGAACCAGGTCTTCTACATGTCTTCCCTCCTTAGAGTATTCTTTTCGTTGAACATAGACATAGAAGAACCGAAGTTGATATCACAATACACATCTTTTGTCAGAATGCTGAAAGTGGATTGAATTAGGGCTTTATCAATCGTTGGCAAAATCGACTGATCTAGAAAAAGGATTTGCTTTGTAGCTGGGTCATATTTCTCTATACATTCTCTGACGAGCTCAGGAGCTTGAATTGCCATTGGAAAACTTGCAACTTCTACTAGACCACTATCCTTGAGTTTCTGTGTAATAGGGTGAACTAGATGAGAATTAAATCTTCTGTGCAAATCTACGAGATCAAAGAATCTTAGAGATGTGTCAGAAACTTCCTTCAATTCACTCTCAATACCGATTAATCTATCGTAACCAGAAGCTTTAATGACCATTTACTGTGAAACTGATAACATGAGTGAAGACAGATGACTTGGTATTCAAAATAGTGAGCAGCAAATGATGGCAAATGCTTAAGAAATAGCCGCTAAGATCTGAACATTGGTGCCACACGAATGACATTAAGGTGACCTAACAGACGCAACGATAGGATTAGAATTTAATTTTTGATTATCAAAGGCTATTTGAAATTCCCATTTCAGAGAACATAACAGCCTCAAAATCCTCAATCTTACACTTATCTTTATGTTCATTAGCCGCTTTTGCTAAAACAAAACTTTAGTCTTGCGGAAAAAGAACATACTTTCCTTCTGATGCCGAAATGAATGAATATTAGACCATTTTACCTTGTGCGGAAAAAGGATATAAGAGAATACTTTTTCCATAAGACTGTTTCCTTTATTTCAGAAAAGTATCCCGACGGCTTCACCTTTTATCCTTTGCGCACTTAAACACCTTCTTTTCCGCCGGGAGCACTTGCCTATTATCTTCTCTTTTCACTTGTATCGGGCTTGCACCTTTGAGACCATCTTTTCAGGAAACTGCATGATCACTGCTACTACTCCGCAACTTGATATCTCTGAGAGTTGAAAAACTCTTTTTAAGAACAAAGCTTTACCAAGCACTTATAAAACACATGCTTTTCTTTCAGAAAAACATATTGAGCATTACAAATCTGAGGGTGACTACTTCTCATTCAGAAGATGCTATGACACCCATTTCCTGACATACCTAAATCACCTAAACAATGGATGAAGCAGAAAGATTGAAAACCCGCTAGGCTCAAATAGGCAAGGCAAATAATTTAGCAGATAAGTACATTGTGGGAAGGTTTCAGGATGAATGAGAAGTAGATCACCAAAAAACAATTTTACCCCTTAGGACCTAAAGACCTTTAGACTAAAATTTGGCAACAGCTGGCTCCAACTGGGGACTTAGACATGCCAATGTCTGAGAAGGGACCCAGAGTCTTTGGTTTTGCACAACAAGACCGGCAAGAAAAACAACGGGTAGACTAAACTAAAACACATGACAGGAAAGGAAACCAAACTAAACTAAGACTAAGAAAGCAGGAGAAACGCAAAGTGAACCTACCTAAACTAACACTAACCTGTAGTGAATACTTGCTTTCACTTGATTTTTTGATAGAGATTCAGATCCTGGCCATTGTAGGAGAATGGCAGAATCTCTCCAGAAGGATATGCCAGAATAAAGGAATTATTCTGGTTCACCTGTATAATCTTGAATGGTCCTTTGCAAAGTGAGTCAAATTTATGATGCTTTCCTTTGGACTCGCACCTTTTATCCCAAAGTAGGACCAAGTCACCTTGCATAAAATTTCTTTGTCTAGCCTTCTTATCAAATAATGTTTTCACTCTCCTCTGATGATCAGTGATGTGTTCAACAAGCTTTTCCTGTTCTTCCTCCAACTTGGTTAGATACATGATTCGTTTCTCCATACCATTCTAGAAAACTGGATCTTCAATTACTTGCTGCAGCCTACAAATGGATAACTCCAGCGGAAGTGGGAGACTAGGTTCAATTCCATAAACCAGCTCAAAAGGGGATATCTCGATATCTCATTTAGGTGTTATCCTATCCGCCCATAGAGCTTCATGAAATTTCTTGTGCCAATCCTTTTGACTTTTTGAAACAAGTTTCTTCATGATGTTGATCAGGTTCTTGTTGCTTGACTCAACCTGACCATTTCCTTGAGGGAAATTATCAGATGAGTGACTAAGATGGATACTATTGTCATAGCATAACTCTGTAATCTCCGATGAAGAGAAATATGTGGCATTGTCCATCACTAGCTTCAAAGGCACTCCAAACCTTACCAAGATATTCTCTTTGATAAATTCACAGACCACCTCAGATGTAGTTTTCTTGGTAGGCTTAGCCTCAACCCACTTGGTAAAGTAATCTATGGCAGTTATGACATATAGGTGTCCTGCAGAAGAGGGAGGATTTATCAGACCAATGAAATCAAGTCCCCATTGTTGAGAGGGACCCTCAACTACAACCGGCTTTAATGGGAGAGCAGCCAACTGAGGCTTACTGGAAAATATATGACATTTATCACACTTGGCCACCCAATTGTAGGAATCTTTAAACATTTCAGGCCAATAGTAATACTGCCTCAAGATTTTATATGCAGTGACTGTGGACGAGAAGTGTCCACCACATGCCTCATTATGGAATGCCTGGAGCAATCTCTCTTGTTGTGACCTATCTACACACCTTAAGAAAGTTCCATCTATTGCCCTCTTATATAATTGGTCATCATAAATGACATACTTGGTTGCTTTAGTCTTCAAATCTCTTCTTTGTTTATGTCAATCCCTCCAGGAAATCTCCATAAGTAAGGAAATAGGCAATGTTTGAAAACTAGGGATCAAGAAGACTAACCATTAACACCTTTGGAGAATCCTCGTCTTGAGATATTTCTTGATTTTCTGCCATTAGTTTACATAGGACATTTCCTCTAACCAGCTTAGTTGGCTTAAGTTCAATATCATACACCTGTATCTTTTCTATCCATGCACCTCTAGTATTACATCCTATTTCTTGTTGTGTCAGAATGCTCTTAACAACAGAATCAGGAACATAAATAACAGAATGGGAATGTAATACATAGAATCTAAAATTCTTCAGTGCCCTTACCACCACATATGCATGCTTCTCCATTTGAGAATATCTTAGTTCATGATCCTTGAGTGGAGTGCTCATGAATGCAATAGGTGCCTGAATTCCTTCATTGTTCTCTTGCATCAGGATATTAGACAATGTATGAGCTAATGCATAACAATACAATATGAACTCCTTGGTATAATCTAGATGCACCACATAGGTGCTCTGGCTATAGCATGCTTGATTAAAACAAAGGCATTCTTCCCAGATTCATTCCATTTGAAACTTTGACTACCCTTCATCATATCAATTATGCATTTTGTAGTTTTAGAAAAGTTAGGAACGAACCGTCTGAGAGAATTTACCTGCCCAAAGAACTATCTTGTTCCAGATTTGCTTACCAATAGGTACAATTGTTGGATGGCCTTCACGCGCTCAGGGTCAATCTGGATTCCTTCATGGTAAACAATATGACCTAGCATTCTACCTTCGGTGACACATAAAACAAACTTCTTGGGATTAAGAGAGATGCCATGCTCTCTGCATCTCTTTAGCACCTTCTCAAGATCTCTCAAATGATATTCTCTTTTCTTAGAGAAGACTGTTAAATCATCCAAACATATAACTATTATTCTATCCCATATGTTTGAAAATGAAGAGTTCATTTCTCTCTGGAAGGTAGCTCCAGCATTGATAAGCCTGAGGGCATTCTATTATAAGAAAACATTCCCCAAGGAGTGGTGAACGTTGTCTTATACTTGTCTTTTGGGTCCACCTCAATCTGGTTAAAACTAGAGAAACCGTCCAACATGGACATCATTTCAGATCTAGTAACTATTTGCAGTATGTGATCCATGTTGGGTAAGGTGTAATTATCCTTCAGAGAATCCTAGTTCAGATTCCAGAAATCTACACAAATTCTGATCTCTCTGCTCTTATTTTGGATGGGCATGATGTTGGCTATCCATGTAGAGTGATGTATGGGGTAGATAATTTTTGCTTCCAACATCTTTTGAACTTCCCTGAAAATGGCATCTAACACCTTAGGATTGTAGTTTCGTTGTTTCTGCCGAAAAGGGACAGCTTCAGGCTTGAGAGGAATATTGTGCTTGAAGTCACCATTCTGGAAAGTTTTGAGGTCTTCATAGCCCCAGGAAAACACATCTTTGTATTGGGAGAGTAGGTTTTTAGCCTCTTCTCTTTCCTTTTTTGTGCAAAAACTGCCTATATTTATCATCTTAGGTTTATTTTCAGTGCCTATGTTCATTCCCTCGAAATTCCCTGAGGTACCACCCTTCCTATCTCTTTCTTTTCTAATATATGCATCATGTCTATCAAAATTTTTTTCATGGGAGATTAGGTATCGAGGAATTTTGTTACCTTTTAATTGTTCTTCTCCAAGCTCTAACTCCTTCTTTCTATCGGGAGAGAGATCCTTACAGGTACTAGAACTTCCTTCAAAATATTGATCTCTGAACTGCTCTGATCCTTCCATGAAAGCTTGTATCTGCTTATCATTAATGAAGACTTGCCAAATATCCACATTATCTGGGACATTCGATGTGAAGAGAACTTCAACTTTGTACTTCTTATCTCTTATATATGGATGCAGGAGAAGAAGTGAAGCTAAGGCGGCCAACAAATCTTCTCTAGTGTTCTACTCTCTTGGAATAGCTTGGATTGAGAAGGCATCAAAGTCCTCTATCTCGTCCCAAACTCTGTTCCTATAACTTCACAATCTCACATTTTTCACTGAGTATTGCGCTTGAACTTGGCTCATTATCAACTCTACATCACCAAGTGCTTTAAGGATTTTCACACCTCTTTGCTTCGCAGCAACAATGCCTAGCAACAAAGCTTCATATTCCTCCATGTTATTGGTGTTCTTAAACTACAATTTATAAGAAAGCTATATCATGTCTCCTTCTGGGGGAATAAGAACTACGCCAGCCCCCGACCCTGCAGTAGCACAAATGTCATCAAACTCCAAGGTCCAGATATCCTGATTGTTAGTAATTTATGGCATTTCATCTTGATGATTATAATCTAAAAACAACATATAATTTTTGATTTCCATCTCCTGGTAGAGGATTTGTGCCTTAGGGTCATCAGACTTCATTATTATAAATTTGGCCTTTTCCTCGGGTTCCAGCTTTATCTTCTTAGTACCCACCAGGATTATATCATGGGGCCAATCCATCTTGATTTCTCCACCTATGTCTCTGCAAAAACTTCTTCTTAGAAGCATACCATAGCTGGCCAGAATATCGGCTACCAGGATGGTTAGCTTCATCCTCTTTGCAGGGTGTGCTGCCAATGAAACTTGTGCATCCTTTTCCTGACCTAGGAGTGGAACATGTGTAGCATCCATTGAATAACATTGGCCAAAGATTTTGGTAAGGGTCAATCCAAGGGCTTTAGCAATGAAGGCGGGAATGACATTATTGGAGGCTCCGGAGTCAATAATACAGTTGCTTAGTTTATGACCATTAACAAATAGAAAGACATAGAACGGGTTAGGCTTCTGTCTAGGAGCAGTGGCTAAGCTTGAAGAATCTTCTTCTTGAAAGAGCAAGGAAAGGATGGGTTCTTCATCGTTTAAAGAGCCACTACTAGGGGGTTCATCACTAACAATAGAATGTAAATTAGGCTGCATTCTGGTATTAGCATCACTTTTACAGTAATCTACCAGCTTTTGAAGTTCAGTAGGATGAGTTCTTAAATATTCTAAGGGAGACACTTGGATTCTGGCATCCTTGCAGTATTGAATTATATCAAATGTAGACAAATACTTACCATTTGATTCAGACTTTGAGTAATCCTTCTTCTAAGATGAAGAAGTAGAAGCTCTGGGTGCACCAGCTGAAGGACCAGGTGCAATGTTCTAGGGAGGAAAAGAGTTTCCCATATTTTTGTCTCTCTGACTTCTTGTTGCTACTGCCATTTGAATTCTATCCTTGGTAGCAAAGCAATCACCTCTGACTTTGGAATCAGATTCATACTCCAAAAATAAATTACTAGAGTCGCCATGGGGAGCAGAATCTTCTTCACTTTCAAGATATTCAATAGTCAGCTCATTACTTGAAGCTAGCTGTCTGTATCTATTCATCTCCAGACAACTATTACCATCATGGTAAGCTTTTAGATGAAAAATACACATATTATGTTTTTTGGCTGCCTCAATGGTAAGATTTTGCTAAGCTGGTGGCAACTGCAACTGTTTACCTTCATGTTGTTTTTTGGGAATATCTCGGTAAGGCTGCTAGAAGGATAGAGTATACTTTCCCATTTGCCACTTAAGATCAATCATCTCATTAGACAATTTCTGAAGCATTGCCTTAGTATTTCTAGTTACACTGGAAAAAGAGCTTGTGGAGGCACCACTCTACACTTCTCGCTTCCATTTCCCAGCATCTATGAGGTCATCCTCTAGCTTAATTTCTAGAGTCTGAGCGGCTTGCAAATTAGCCACATGCGCTTGTCTGATTTGGAAACTAATGTCAGGAGGCATGGAATTGATAAAGAACTATTAGAATAGTCCCAAAGGATAACTAAGAGGGGAGGGGTGAATCAGTTATCAATAACTTTAGTTCTTTTACTTCCTTAACTTCATAATACAATAAAGTAAATGCTTAATCAGATAACATAGTACACAATATACAATTTGATTACGGGGAAACCAATTGGTAAAAACCTCGGTGGGAATTAACACCCACAATGAACTATACTTGTTTATAGTAATCCCTGTTAGAAGATATTTCAACCCTGTTAGGAGTTGCACTTTATAATCCAATAAGTATAGTGACCTGGTTAAGTGTCGGACCTTGTTAGGAGTCTTTTACAAATAACCCTGTTAGGGGTGGTGGACTCACTGTCCAAAAGCTCACTGCTTGATGGTGAAGGATACAACCTTTTGCATAACAAATATGCACTATATCTGATGATGAACTATAGAGTAGACCTATTGTCTTGATCAGTTCCAGTGTATTACAATCTTTCACTTCTTCTTCACATAGACTCTTGATGAATGAACCAACTCTAATAATCTGCTCTATACATCTTTCTCCTTTTTCGTATCATTCACACTTAGTGTATCACAATTGAATTGCTATAAGTATCTATCTCAAAGTATGAGATCATGGGACCTGTAAGACAACTCTTCATAACATCCTTGTCATCTCTACTAAGCACGCAAGCATAATTACAACCGCACAAGTCTAAACTGAATAGACGTGACGCTTCACTAAGTTGGCCTCACCAAATTAACTCTAACTTTGCAATCTTCTTGAAACATGTTTGGCACCTTTAGATGAATATCATAAACTCATAACTAATCATGAATATACACACACATATCGTGAATATAGGCTCAACTCAAGAAACATGTTATATACGTCAGCCCTAAACAGTTACACTTCCAGAACTGTAACTGCCAATAACAAAATTACATAACTTTACTGAAACATCATATATGGGTCTACGTGTATGAATATAACATAATAAACATGTCAAAAACATGTATCTATCCATGCAAGTCTTCATATCATCATTTTGATAAGTACATACAGAATTACTACTGTGTATTATATGTTGTCATCAATGACAAACATACAATCAATCAACT
>MU224575.1:329119-343483 GCA_018584345.1 Thuja plicata
CTCAAGAGGATCCTTGTTTGGAACTGGCTATCATTCCTACTATATTGGATATAGTCCCTCTTGCGAGTTGCCCACCTACCCTAAATAACATAAACCAAGATGGGGAAGGTTGACAACATGCTTGATTCGCTTATCCTTTATGGTAGTCCTTTTTGTGTTTGTATGTTGTATTGTGTTTCCCCCATAATGTGTTTCTAAATGTTTGTTAGATTATTTTATATGACCCTTGTTACTTTGTTGGTATAAGGTGATAAAAGAATCAAAACTATTGTTCAATTCCTCTATATGTATCTACATTCTTCTATATGTTGTTTCATGTTATCTTGTACACGTGCTATTGTTTGTAACTGTGTTCCTTGTACAATTTGCTTGGATCTGCGTGTTGGTTGCATTTCCTATTTTTCCAGTTGTCCTGGTTCCTTGTCCTACTCTCTGTGATCTGGTGCTTTAAATTCTGTTATCTCTTGTTCATTATGCCCTTACCCATGTCAAGTTTCAGGTTTTCAATTCTAAACCTAGCTCATTATGCAAAAACCCTGAAAACCCTTGTCTATTCAAGTATTAAATGATAGAATTAAACCCTAAGTCATGTCATTCTATTTCGATGTTACTTTTTCCATTCACTTAGGGCATGTGTTTTAATTTAAGTCACCTCGTCGCGTTACCCTGAGAGAATATTCCATAAGTCTTCCCGACTTTGCATTTTCCTTTATGTCGCATGGTCTCGTTCAAAATCAGAATATTCCTTTGGCCTTCTAAGACTCGGCGATTCCTTTCATGTCGGGTAGTCGCAAGATAGTCATGTTATAAGGCTTTATGCAGAAGGGACCCACTGCTTGGTTGGGTGATCGCAGGAGATTTTTAACAGTTATGAAAATGTCTTCAAACTTCGCGATTACCTTCATGTCTCTTTATTGCCAAATAAATTCAAAGTTAATAGTTAAGTCAGGCCTTCAGTCGCGTGATCTTGAAATGAAGTAGCGGATAAGGGATTCTAACCAAGACTTCGCGAGTGACCGTCTATGGTTTGCAGTAATGCTTAGTCAGGATGTTGCCAGAGCAAGATGATGACTCAGTTCTCCAGTATGCAGTCACTGAACCAATGATCAAGTGACATCTGTCATAAGGCGAATGGATGAGAGAATATTATCGCATGGTCTCCAGAAGGAGAAAGTGGATTCAGCGACAATGATACTTAAGTGTTTTCCCTTCAGTCGCGGTGTCTAAGAAGGATTTAAGGGTATACAAAAGCATATGGCGATTAAGCGATGGCCGTAGGATGAAGGAATAAAAGGATCTGACGGTGGTCATTAAGTCTGAGAAGAAAAGTTCCCCAGGGGAAAAGACCTCCCGACTTGGCGATTAGGGTATGTCGCGCAGTTGTCAGAAGTTAAAAGGGGGGCGCTTATAACTTGTTAAGGTAAAAATCAAATGCTCAGGACTTGATTCCACGATTGGGCGACTAAGCATTGTCACATAGTCTTGAAATAGAATAAAAGCATTTGGCGACAATGAGATAACTGAAAAGGTTAAGGGTAACAGTTAGTCGCAAGGTCTCGGAATGAATGATGAGTTACTCTTAACTGTACGCGATTATGATTTCAGTTATGTCGCATGATCGCCAGATAATCACTTGGGTCAGCCAAAGGTAGGAAAACACATAGTCGCCATGTCTTGAGATGGAACCATGGTTAATGACAGAGGCCTGCGACAAAGAGACTTAATGCAGTCACGCAGTCGCCTGATCCCAAGATCTAAAAGATGGCGGTAGTTTTTTGATGTGACACTATGAATCGCTCGGCAACCAATCACAGGCTTGCATTTTGATTACTGTGTAAAAAGAGTAGCTGAGATGTAAGACAGTCAACAAATCAGAATGTGACATGTCAACTCTTTTAAATGTTTTATGATTATTCTGAGGATTCATATTTGAAAATTTGATTTTCTGTCAAGCTCAGAAACTACGGCTAGGTTTTTATTCAAGTTCACAGCATGTCGAATTTATGACAGAATTGATGTTTCTGAATTATGAGTTGTGTACTCTGAATGATGGCTATAAGGAGTTGATGGTGCATTCATTTTCCTTCACCGTGTTTTCAGATTTTAGAGCCCAAGTTGCTAAGTTTTCAGAAAAAGAAATATTCTGCTCAGCTTGCTGTGTTTCCAAAGTTCATCAGAGAATTCTAAATTGCAGGAAATTGTGCACAGAACAGTCAGTTGATTTCATAAATAGATTTGTTTCAATATTAGAAAGGAATAGGAGATCCAGGCTATTGCAAACATGAGTGGAGCTATGAGTGTTGCTTCGACAAGTGGAGGGAGTGAAGAGGGACAGAAAGGAAAGGCAAGTTTCTGAGATGATTTTCTGCGTCTCCTGCCTGGTTCAACGCAAAATAAGAAGGCCAATGCTAATGTTCTCCTGGATGAGTACAAGAACATCCAAGATGTTGTGAATCTAGGGACAACAGGTTTCTCCCTTTTTAATTATTTCTATAAAAATTCTGATAAGCCCATCCCAGTATCAAACCCTTGGACATGTGGTTTAGCTAGGTTACTTGTTCCTGATGTCTTCCTAGATGTGGACCTATTTCTAGACCTAGCCAATCACTATGATGTCTTGACAAAGACCATCAAGAGGGATGATGGCACTGCCCTGTTAATTTTGAATAGAAACTCATTCATGCAGGCTTTTGGCTTGTTTAGTACCATGTCTACTAAAATTGACATGAAAAAGCAGGAGAAGAGGTATAGTTCCAAGCCTGGTATTGCAAAAGGCTTATTGCAGAAGCATATGTTAAAAGAATTGAAAAATTACTTAGGTCCTATGGTTGAGCCATATCCATATTATTATAAGGATCTACACTTTTACATTAAGTATAACGCTTATGCCCTATGTAGAGTGCTAGGGATAGATGGAGATGCAGAGAAAATCAATGCTGGCATCTTAATGATGGTACTAGACTTGCAAGAGGTGCATTCAAGCACCGGCTATGATTATATTCAGCACATAATTGATGAAATGCATGAGGGTTTCATTGCAACCCAGAAAAGATTAAAGAATCCAAAGGACAAGGAGCCTAAATTCTTGCATTATTCAGTCCTAATGCACCTTCTCTTATACTTCAACTTTATAATCATGGATGTAAATAATCTGACTCCTCGGAGATTCTATCAAACAGCACCAAATCCTATCCAATTTTGGGTCAGGGTTTAGAATTACACTTCTAGGGATTGTGACTACTGTGCTTTTCAGAATTGGATTGTGTATCCAATTGTTCAAAGTTTGGGGACAAGCAGGACTAGAGTCCCTTTGAAGGTTATACAATTGCTCAGGCCCTGTGAGTATACGGATAATTCACCTAGAAGACATAACTGGGGTGATTTCTTCTTGGAGGAGAATTACACCATTATGAGAGTATATGGGTGTATTCACCCACCTCATTTGTTACCATATCATGTGCCTGCAAGAGTAGCTGCAATGAAATTCATATGGCAGTTGATGTTAACAGATAATGAGCACTTTGCACCGCACAAGAAGGGGACTATAACCCCTAGGCAATTCAAAATTTCCAACTTTACAATTGGCAAGAATGTCATTGATGAAGTGGTCAATGGTCGGAAAAATACAGAATGGGGGTAGCCCCTTATAGGTACATTAACCCAGAGGGCTTCATGTCAGGGGTTAGGAAGTTGTATACTCCTACCATCCCTAATACCAATGTTCACTGTGAATGCATAGAAGAAGATGCAACAAGGAACATCTTGGATGAAGATGACATCCACACGAGAAGATTGAGAATCCAGGAGTTGTTGAAGCTGGAAAAATAGATAAAGAGAAATGGGTTGTCCTTTGGGGGTTTTTACCCTGATCTCCCATATTTTGATAGGATTAAGGCCATGATAGATAACTACTATGTGCTCATAGAGCAACTGGATACAGTCTTGGACAAGAAAGGTGCTCAAACACCTGAACACTCAGAATCAGAATATGATAGTGGTGATGACAGTGATTATGCATGTCCTCCCATGTATCCTTCACCACAACAAGCCTCAGAGCAAGAAATGGCTGAGATTCCACAGTTGCAGGGAGTAGAAGAACACATTATAGATCTGACAGTTGCTACCCAGCCTGATGATGTAGAGGAGCCTGTTGCAAAGAGGTAGAAATTGGAATTAGGTCAGCCTTCAGTGGAAGGACAAAGTAAGAAAAAAGACAAGGCTAAGGCCTTAGTACCTAGCACTAGGTTATATGACCATAGCCTAAGAAAAGCAATCAGGGAAGGCAAGAAGCAACGGCCTGACCTAGAAGATGAAGTTGAGGTACCACTCAGGGCCTATGTTGATGAAAGATTGCTTCATCAGCAAAAATTCTTAGATGATGACAGCTTTGTAAAAATAGAGTAGTTTAAAGACTTCCTAAGATGGCACAAAACAGAGCAAATAAGATCCCAATTAACTGTGGATGGGAAAGAAACAATTACAAATGAAGCCCTAGTGGCTTTACAGAATTATGATCCTGAGAATGAGGATATCTCGCCTGAGGATGCCAGGAAGATGGTGCTAGGAAGTGGTATATTATTGGCTGAAGGATGGGATTTGGCATCTGCTTTCATTATAGACCAAATCAGAAAGCAGCCAGATCTTAAAATGGCTAGTGAGGTCCAGGTAGGAGACATGATAAACGGATTTGGGTATAGCCCAAAGTCTCAGGCTTTTGCAATGTGGATTCTAAGCCCAAAAGACCAGAAGCCTCAATTAGTGAATATTCAAGAAAATATGGTGGGAAATCAGATGGTGTGGTTTGTCCAAAATACAGGGGACTTAGAAATCTCCCAAATTATGACACACTAGGCTCAATTGAATGAGGACAAGACCAAACAATTGTCTGAAAGGTACAGTACTTTGTTGGAAGAAACAAGTGCATTGTCTAAGGACAGAGATATGTGCCATATACAACTGTACCAGAGGGATCAGATGATCAAGACTTTAACAGAAGAATTGGAGGCAAAGCCTAAGGTAGTGTATGTACCTGCACAACCACCACCAATGCAGATTGAAGATAAGCCTAAGTCAGAAGAGGCTGTGGAACAAAAGGTGGATGAAGAAAAAGGAAATGCAATTGCTTTGAAGGCATTGAAAGGCGTACTACCACATATAATTGAGATTCTAAAAGATAAAACTGATGTTGTAGTCAATGCATACAACAAATTGCCAGCATTGCATACTGAGGTAATGGGGTACCTTGCCATTATAAACCCTTACTTCACTAAGTGGTCTGCTAGGGCCAATTTGTTTGAGAAATTGTCATCTCTACAAGCTAGAAGAGCAGATTTTCCTCCAATAGTCACTGAATTTGAAGATGAGATAAAAAGAGTCAATATTGCTCTCTCATTCTTCAAAGGAAAATTAAACCAGATAGAGATTAAATTGAGCCTCTTTTCAAGTGATTTTAATAGGTTTATTCCTTTCTTAAGGGGAGATGATGACCAAGTAAAGGCTATAGATGCCTGAAAGAGTGAGTTTGACAGCAAGATGCCTAGTGAAGAGACATTTCTCTTGGGAACTGAGGTTGATATAGAGGGATTCAATAAAATATTGGATGAAGCCTTTAAAGCAGAGATTGATATCAACAAGTTCCTACTTGATGTCAAAAACATCACTGATGCTAGATGGGACAGGCAAAAGGTGCAAGTACAGAGTACTCAGGATTTCAAGTGGCCATCAGAAGATGAAGTAAAGGCTTGGGAAATTATGACTACACCTAAGAAAAAGAAGCCTGTAGTAGAAGAAGAATTCTTGGACAATGAGTAAGGCGAACACTTGGCACTGCACTGTTCAAGACAAGATGGGACAATTATTACAAAAGGATAATGTAGGTGAGTAGGCAAGCACAACTATTCAGACTCAACAAAAATACTACCAGCTACCATCTACAAATCTGATTGCAGTCGCCAGATCGGGAGAAGAACAAGAAATATCTTTTTATATCTTTTTGACTTAATCCTTTCCCCGCTTCTTCTCTCTCTTTCTTTTGTCTCTTGTAACTTTAGGGTTAGGTTTTTATGACCATCCGAAGCTTGTTGCATCCTTAAGGGATTCCAAGATGGTCTAAAACCTATATATAGCAAAAGAGTTGTAATTGTAAAGGGTCTTTGATGTTGGAATGTTTTGAAAAAGAGATAATATATCGCAGAATTCAGATACTCTGAACTTCTGCCTATCTTCTGAAGCTATATAATCTTTCATGTATGGAAAGCTGGATCATATAAATAATATACGGTGCAATTTTACTCTCCTCCATTGTTGTCTCTTTATTCTTTGTGTATGCTCTTCTATGTTAAGTTTACAAGGTATTCTGAAACATTTTGGTTATTAGGTAATTAGCTGATTACTTGCAAGTTTCTTTTAAGGAAATAACTAAGTTTTGTGAGTAGTTTCAGGGAGCATACTGCTTTGTTTAAAGATTTGATACAATAGTTTTGAGATGACAGGGTAATTTGTAAGGCAACTTATCCTAATTGCATGTGAGCTGTAAGGCAGTTTACTATATTTTGTTTCTATGAGTTCTTAGCTTATTTGACTCTGTAGCCCAAAGGATAGGCACTGGTCCAGAAAACAGTCTGATAATCTATCTTTGTCTAAGTTATTCCAAGTTATCAAAACCAATTCAATCAAAATACTTTGTTACTAAGAACAAACAAACTAAACTTGTTAAGGACCTATGTCAGCAGGACTGTGTCCATTATAGTGATTCCTTGGAGAGTGAATCCTTAGGTTATCCCTCCTATTATAAAAGGAAGAAGGATGAAAATCCTTGTATCACTAATTCTTGTTATGGTTACAACTATGGTTTGTATGGTTATATCTTGCATCTGGTTATGCTTGGTTATTTGCAAGGTGATTCATAAGTTGGTTTAAACAAAAGATACATAGCAAATCAGTGTCCACACCAACACATACTGTGTAAACAACAATCATGAGAGGTAAAACCTGCCTGAGTATATGTGGAGCTCAAAAATGAAGAAGGACCTTATCCAGTCCTTAGCAATTAGGCTTTTCTTGTCTCTAAATCAGTATTAGAAGGCATAGTGTTCAAATAGTCATTTCATGCACTGTGATTCATACAAGAAAAATCCCTAACACTGCGACATGGTAGCACTAATTTTTTTGGTCTCCAGGTTGTGGTCAGAAAAGATTCCTCTTCGTAATTCTTAAGTTTCTTTCCTCCTTTGTGATTGTAGTTCTACTTTCTTTGGGGAATGATGTCAATTCATTTGCAATAATATTATATTTTCTATGTACATGTTATCTTATGATCATACTGACCCCACATTAGGTAGATCCCTTTTGTGTTCTTATGTATGTTTATGTTTTATTTCCCTTGATTTGTCTTCCTTTGGGGGCATCTCGCAGTGGAAACGTAATTCATAGAGTTTCTAATGTTTCCGTTAAAACCATTGCTCCTGTTAAAGTGATAGCAATGAATTTAACATGGGGGCATACACTCTACTCACTTTTTTGCACACACGCACATTCAAAATAATTTTCAAAGATTCAAAACTTTTCCCTTTATGGATTAAAAGAAACTAATCCTTAAAGCATGGTCACATTTTTACTTTTTTTTAGGATCTCTTGATCCCTCCAGTTTAAAATTTACATGGATCACTTGATCCTGCCATTTTTCAATTTACAAAGTTTTGATCCCTTTAAGAATGGATCTCCCTGATGGGTTGACTAGTGAGTAGCCGCATTCACTAGGCAGTTCAATTCCATCTTTCCAGTTATGCTTTTTGTGTGGTTCACAATGAGATATAAGTTCTCATTGGGTGAGATAATCACACCCTTTTCTCTCCCTACTTAACTAAGTGATGTCTCTCTTATCAGGATCTTAGGGTTGATAAAGACTTAAGTCCCTTGGGGGCTTGAGGGTTTCTATATCCCTTTTGATTTCAATAAGATTATCTTTTTTGTATATTCTCCTTTACCAAGAGTTTGTGTTGAGCTCATACTCTTGCTAAAGTGGGGGCTAAATGTATAGTCGTAAAATGGAAGCACTTCCATTGTAGACATGTTTAGTCTTCCGAGTAAGTGGTTTGGGGTCATGGCAAGTGCCTTGAATAGGTTCCTGATCTTGACATGGCTTCCCCCCTGTTCTGTCCCTCTTTCCACTCCTATTAGCCTGATTTCTACATTCTAGACTGTAGATTGGTGATTCTGGGCTTTAGGGTCAGGGTCAACCTTTTAGGTCTATTTCGACCTCAACCCTGACCTAGGTTAGGGTTGACTTTGACCTTGACCCAGGGTTCTGATCCCGGGGTCTCACAGATTTTGGAGGTCAGCCTTTGCAAAAAGTATTTCCCGCTTCCGGGTCGGCTGTTTCGGGTTCCGAAGCGTTGATTCCTAATTTATATTTAATATAGGTCCTCTCCTAGGGGTAAATTCTTTAATGGGAATTCAATCCTCCTATGTAGGCCTCCTTAGAATATTGAGCCCTAATTCCATATAAAAGGGAAGATTTCTCTCTCATTTTCTCTAACCATCATCAAGCAAGATTGAGAAAGAAGAAGTCTTCTAATCGTGATCAAGTATTCCTAATTGAGATCAAGCAATCAAGAAAAAAATCAAGAAATCATCCATTCATTCAAGTATCCATTTTCATGAAGGAGATCCATTGGAGGCCATTGAAGGATTGAAGCTACATGGTGCCCTTTTGGTGATCTCTCCATCCATCTTCTTCCAAGACCCTTCAAAATTCAAGAACCCATTCAAGACTTGGTGTTTGAGATCTACAAGCAAGAGATTGAAGACATCATACCTTTCTACATTCCACATTTTGAAGCATACTTGTGGATTCAAGGATTCGAATCCTCCACAAGGACTTTTACAAGAAAGGTGAATTTATACATTTACTTTGTCCATTTCTGCAATTTCAATTATATACATTTGAGGTTAATTCCAAAATCGGGGTTTGACCAAGGAAACCCCCTCCCCCCCAACAAACAATCTCCTTTTTCTCATAGGTACATGTACAGAATAGTTGATTTGAGACCAGATCTAGATACCCTTTTTGACAAACTTTCAAGATCCGCGAACAGAGTCACTTTCGGATCTATGTAGGTCAGGGTCAACATTATTGGGTTAGGGTTGACATTTGTGGGTCAAGGTCGACCTTTTTCATAAGATGACATCAGAATGGAAAAATATTTCTAGGTTTTGTTTGTCTCTGTATTCCAGCTCGGGATCAACTGTCAGATTTTCCAGAAACTCAATACAGACCTCAAAAAATAGCATTCTTTGATCTGCAATATTTCAAGGTTAGTGCATTTCTCGTACATCTTCAATTACTGTCATATATCATTTATATGCATATAATTAACAGAATTTAATGTATATTTTTTGTTATTCTCCCTTCCAAGTAGTTGATTCATTTGTGTACTAACCCTTCTTTGGGGTTGATCAACTTGGATCTTCCATTTGTGCATTTGAGAATAAAAGAGGAACATCTTATCTTCTCCCTAATCACAATTGCAATACATAATCAATTCAATTCAATAAAGGTTAAAAGAATCCAATACAATCTAGGAAATTCAAAGAACAATCTACATATCAATCACATCCCAATCAATAATCATAATAAATCAACCCCATTTTACATATTACATTCCAACCCAACACATTTTGGTGACAACCATTTTATATCTTACATTTTAGTAACATCTACCATTTCTTATCTTACAATTATATGTTGTCATCAATGACAAACATACAATCAATCAACTACTCAGAATCAAATCTCCAACAAGAACATCTTCTGGTTTTCAGCTGTAGGCTTGCTAGCAGCAGGGATCCTGTTATCCAGCTTGTTAAACCTTGCAATGAAATCGCGCATAGGAACACTAGGTTCTTTCTTTATCTGAGTGAGCTGAGTCAGGAGTGTGTGTTCATCTTTTGTACTTTTATAGTGAGTTTCAAAGTGGTTCTTCATATCATTCCAACTAGTTATGCATCCTGTAGGGAGATGTTGAAACCAATCAGCAGCATTTTCTATTAAAGTCTCCACAATTATTCTTACTACCACATCTTCATGTTGAGGGTTTACAATACTGCATGCAGTGAAGAAAGCTGCAATATGCTCATTAATGGATACTTTCCCATGTTTATTGAACTTTGGAAAGTTATTTTGGGAAGCTCGAGGTAAGTCATTATTAGCTCCTAGCTGAAGAGGCCCAATGGCATTACCCCAAGGGACGACCATTGAAAGAGGGAGGGTTACTAGCATAGCCTGAAAATTTATATTGGTAGGAGAAACTACTCCATGAAGAGTGAGGGAATTACACAGTAACGGGGTGGTATTATAGACAACAAGAGGTACAAAAGAATGGCTATGAATCTGGGAAATAGGGTGTGGTAGTGGCAAGAGGGCACCACAAATACCTAGAAAGACAGGATCCCAGACATTGGTTCTTCCTCTTCTGAGAGGGTCTTCTAACAAAGGGAACTTAGCCTTCTACAATTCTTCAAACACAGGATCTTTATGTCCCTCTCTCCAGACACTTTGGGTATATTTAGGATCTAGAGTTACCAAACCTGATTACTGCAACTGCGTAGCTCTGAATCTTCTTTCCCGATATTCAACTTTAGCCTCTTTTCTCTCTAGCTCAAAGTTGATTCTTCTGTATTGGTCTAGTGAGATTTGTTCTTTGTGAGGCAGCACCATTTCTCCTTAAGAGTGATATGCATAATGTATGATTAGGAATTCCAAATAGATAAGTTCTAAGTCACTTAGAAAAGCCATAGATAGACTTACTAAGAAAACTTAGGAAAATTTTGAGTTATCCCCAATAGAGTCGCCAAAAACTATTGGTTTACACTTTGTCTACTTTAAATTTGATTTATATAATTGTATAGTCTGAAAATGGAAGCACTTCCATTGTAGACATGTTTATCCTTTTGAGTAAGTGGTTTGGGGTCATGGAAAGCGCCTTGAATGGGTTCCTGATCTTGACATGGCTTCCTCCCTGTTCTGTTCCTCTTTCCACTCCTGTTTGGCCTGATTTCTGCATTCTGGACTACAGACTGGTGATTCTGGGCTTTAGGGTCAAGGTCAACATTTTAGGTCTATTTCAACCTCGACCCTGACCTAGGTCAGGGTCAACCTTGACCTTGACCCAAGATTCAGATCCCAGGGTCTTGCAGTTTTAGGAGGTCAGCCTTTGCAAAAAGTATTTCCTGCTTCTGGGTCGGCTGTTTCCGGTTTCGAAGCATTGATTCCTAAATTATATTTAATATAGGTCCTCTCCTAGGGGTAAAGGATTTAATGGGAATTTAATACTCCTATGTAGGCCTCCTTAGGAGGTTGTGCCCTAATTCCATATAAAAGAGAAGCTTTCTCTCTCATTTTCTCTAAGTCTTCTAATCAAGCATCAAGCATTCCTAATTGAGATCAAGCATTATCAAGTGAAGTTCAAGCAAGCAATCAGGCAAGATTTTAAGCAAGCATTCATCCATTCAAGTATCCATTTTCATGAAGGAAATCCATTGGAGGCCATTGAAGGATTAAAGCTACAAGGTGCCCTTTTGGTGATCTCCCCATCCACCTTCTTCCAAGCCTATTCCAAATTCAAGAACCCATTCAAGACTTGGTGTTGAAGATCTACAAGCAAGAGATTGAATACATCCTGCCTTTCTATATTCTACATTTGAAGCATACTTGTGGATTCAAGGATTCGAATCCGCCATAAGAAATTTTTCAAGCAAGGTTAATTTATGCATTTACTTTGTCCATTTCTGCAATTTCAATTACATATATTTAAGGTTATTTCCAAAACTGGGGTTTGACCAAGGAAAACCCCTCCCCCACAACAAACAATCTCCTTTTTCTTGTAGGTACAGGTTCAGGATTGCAGTTTTGAGACCAGATCTGGATACCCTTTTCGGCAAACTTTTGGGCTCCGCGAACAGAGTCACTTTTGGATCTGTGCAGGTCAGGGTCAACATTATTGGGTCAGGGTTGACATTTGTGGATCAAGGTCGACCTTTTTCATCAGACAACATCGCAATGGAAAATGATTTCTAGGTTTTGTTCGTCTCTGTGTTTCAGTTCAGTATCAACTGTCAGTTTTTCCAAAAACAGTCTACAGACCTCAGAAAATAGCATTCTTTGATCTGCAATATTTAAAGGTTAGTGCATTTCTCCTACATCTTCAATTACTGTCATATATCATTTCTATAAATATAATTAACAGAATTTAAGGTATCTCCTTTGTTATTCTCCTTTCCAAATAGTATATTCATTTGTGCATTAGCCCTTCCCTTGGGTTGATCAACTTGGATCTTCCATTTGTGCATTTGGGAATAAGAGAGGGACATCTTATCTTCTCCCTAATCACAATTGCAATACTTAATCAATACAATTCAATTAATGTTAAGAGATTCAATACATTTTAGGCATCTTAAAGGACAATCATTCTTAATACATTATATATTCCTAATAAACACATCTCTATTTCCATCCCCCTTTACATTTTCGTAAGATAGAATATTCAATCCCTTTACATTTTAACACTTAACATCCATCAAAACTCAACTCCATTTATTTTATCTTACAATAATGACTCTTGAAAATACCCAAAGCTGGCTTTCGTAGAACAAAAAGTAACCATAGACTTGGTCAATAGTAAGTGTAGACACCCTAAAATGGACAGGCTTGCAACTTTACATTAAAAACACTAATTTTCATCTATTAATTAATGGTTTTTTAATCATTAATTAATCATCTATTTTCTTCTAAATTCATTCCCCAAATCATCTAATCCAATTCTCAAAATTAATTAAATAATTAATTTTATTTAATTAAAATAGCTTTAATTGATCAATTATCATTAAATTAATTAATTAAACTCAATTTCCTATAGTTTAAATTCAAATATTTAAACTTACTAATTGAATTCTTCCAATTAAATTAATTTCAATATATTAATTTAATTTCATCAAATAAAACAATTCTTAACCAAAAAGAATTCAATTATCTCACATGTTGAAAACAATTAATAAATGAATGAATTAAATACTCATTTATCTTCAAAGAGATAACTCCAATTACATCGCATGGGTTACTCCACCCATCTCTCCAGTCCACATGGGTAACTTCACCCACCTCTTCAGTTCAAAAAGGCAACTCATAATTAGCTCTTCAGTTAACCAAACCCTATCTCCTCTTTACCAAATGAAGAGGTGGAGTTTACTGAGGACCTCTCCTATTCCTTTTGATCTCAACCGTTCATCTCCCCATCTTTGGTATTATCTTAACCATTCATTTCATCACCAATTCCTATATAATAAACCCTTCATAACCATTTGAAGGATCCAGGATTTCAAGCTCTCATGCGTCATTACTCCGTCAATTTGGTTATAGCATTCAAGCCATCTTGCAATCACACACACACATTTCAATTATCAAATTCTCGACGCTTCTCAAGTCATAGACGTTGCCCTACCAATACTGAGCATCAAGAATAGCATTTCGAAAGGATTAGAGAGAAACAATAGAAGCTTCAAGCATCGAGGGGTTTGCATTTATTTGTCTTCCTTTCTCTTGTTTGTAAATTTTATTGCTCACATTTCTGTTATTCATTTAGTAGTCATTGTATACTTGATTTGCATTCATTTGTGAACCTTTGCTACTAACCCTTGCCATTGGAAAGCTGTGGGGACCGGAGAGAGAGGCATACATTTTGGTGAACCCGACGTGAAGAAACAGCCCAAATATCTCTTGCAGACGAAGAAATGAATTGATCAACCACAGTCGTAAATTTAAAAATTGCACTTTTCTTTGACATTTGTACTATTTCGCAATTGCTGGTATTTTATCTCAATCACCCATACTATGCCGCAATCGACTGGTTTAAATACTGCAATTGATTGCAGGCTCTTGTAGTTATTCTGTCCATTTCTTGTCTCTAACTTCTGGTATTTTTCCACAATCACCCGATTCGTGCCGCAATCGCAAGAATTTTACCGCAGTTGTCCGATCTGTGCTGCAATCGATAGCACTTTGCTGCAGTTGCCAGTTAATTACCGCAATCAACAGCACTTTACCACAGTTGTAAGTTAATTACCACAATCGACAGAATATTACCACAGTTGCAGGAAGATTGCCGCAATCGCAGCAAATATTGCAAATATCAGATCCAAGTCTTCTGCCCACCTACTTTTTAATTGACATTTTTTTTTGTTTCTGTGCAGGATTGGATCAAAGTCATCAAGGACAAAGGAGGGTAAGTTTTGGTAAGCACCATTTCATTTTTTCAAAGTTTCACATATTCTCATTTTTGCGAATAATCCTTTTTGGTACTAACTTGTTTA
>MU224575.1:355573-368638 GCA_018584345.1 Thuja plicata
TCTCCAGTCCACATGGGTAACTTCACCCACCTCTTCAATTCAAAAAGGCAACTCATAATTAGCTCTTCAGTTAACCAAACCCTATCTCCTCTTTACCAAATGAAGAGGTGGAGTTTACTGAGGACCTTTCTTGTTCCTTTTGATCTCAACCGTTCATCTCCCCATCTCTGGGATTGATCTCAACTGTTCATTTCATCACCAATTCCTATATAATAAACCCTTCATAACCATTTGAAGGATCCAAGATTTCAAGCTCTTGTGCACCATTATTCCATCAGTTTGGTTCTAGCATTCAAGCCATCTTGCGATCACACACACACATTTCAATTATCAAATTCTCGATGCTTCTCAAGTCATAGACGCTGCCCCGCCAATACTGAGCATCAAGAACAGCGTTTTGGAAGGAGTAGAGAGAAACAATAGAAGCTTCAAGCATCGAGGGGTTTGCATTTACTTGTCTTCCTTTCTCTTGTTTGTACATTTTATTGCTCACGTTTCTGTTATTTGTTTAGTAGTCATTGTATACTTGATTTGCATTCATTTGTGAACCTTTGCTACTAACCCTCACCTTTGGAATGTTGTGGGGACCGAAGAGAGAGGCGTACAGTAAGAATCTATCAATGACCCCTGAATTGAAAGGTACAGTATCCCTTATGTGAAAGATATGCAATGAATTTTTTCTTTCGGTTTTTAGGGGTATGCTCTTAACCGGAGAGCAGAAGAGGTCCAACCAAGTTGTTCAAAGTTTCAAAAAACTTAGGCAATGAATGGGGACTTACTCAATGACATGCAATCTAAAATGCAAACTATTATGCAGTGCGAGATGAATGCAAACTACCATCTACCAACAGAGATGAAGAAAGAAAGTGTAACACTGCAATTCCCGGATTGCTAAGATTGTGAAACTTCGACAATACCTACATTATCTTGATCTCCTTTCTTATTAACCTTCTTCCTAAATCCTTATGCAAGAACTAATATATTGAACTAAGGTGTGTAATGAAATGAAAATAGAGTGCCTTTACTGAAGAAAGTAAACATACAATCCACTGAATGAGAATAACAAAACCTGGTTCATTACTATTCATTCAATTTCCAGTATTAGCATCTTCATTCAAAACATCACACAATTAACTCTAATGAACAACAAAAATCACTTCGAACTCAGAGTCGCACACAATAGTCCCAGCTACAGGGGTTTGCCCAAAGTAATTTTTGCTGATGTTATTTACTTTACAAAAATTTACATATATAGGTCTTCTCCAAAATGACCCATTTCAATAATGATTGCCTCCTTACAATATTCTGAGAGGAACATTCTAATAATAAACCTTGGTCGGTTACAAAAACTGACAAAGCTGACAAAATGCCAAAATGGCTACAATATACAAAAGTTGGGAAGATGACACAAGTTAACAGATTCCATGTCGTCTTCTGTGTAACAACTTTTCCTCTGTAAGCCTTTATTGCATCTGTTACCTTGCCCAAATCCTGAGCATTTGGAATGATTATATTGTCATCTCGGATCATCCAAAAATCATGCATCTCTATCAGTTCATCCAACCTAGCAATTCAGGATTGGAGCTTCACTATTTCCTTTTTTATCACAGCATCTATCGCAGAGAGCTCACTGATTCTTGACACTTGGAAGTTAGTCGGATCCGCAATCTCATTTATGAAAGCAAGAAACTTAGCTTTCATTCGCTCTGTATTCACCAACTTGTCACTTCTAGAAACTTGAGATCCATGTGCAGTACTTTCAAAAACTCAAACAGTTTATCCATCTCCTTTTGTACTAACTTCACCATAGCCTTGAGTTCATTTGCAGATCTATTTGAGTTCTCAACCACGAACTCTAGAGACTGCCTCCAGTGAAATAATGGCTCATGTCCGGTCTTGAGGATACCATTAGAGATTGCAACACTGGTCTTCATATCAATTACTTCCTACAAGGTGCCTAACTGCTCTAACAGCTTGAACAAGAAAGAAATTATGTTCAACGAGATCTAAAATCTCAGGTTTCTCGTCCAATCTGGTCAGCAGGGCCAAGATATCAACAATTTCCCTCTTTAGGGTTGTTCCAAAGAGAGTCTTCGAAATCTTACTTTTCTTTGATCAAGGGGTCTGGAACCAGGTCTTCTGCATGTCTTCCCTCCTTAGAGTCTTTTTTTCATTGAACATAGATGCAGAAGAACCGATGTTGATATCACAATACACGTCTTTCGCTGGAATGCCGAAAGAGGATTGAATTAGGGATTTATTAATCATTAGCAAAATTGACTGATCTCGAAAAAGGATTTGCTTTGTAGCTGGGTTGTATTTCTCTATACATTCTCTAACGAACTTAGGAGCTTGAACTGCCATTGGAAAACCTACAACTTCTACTAGACCACTATCCTTGAGTTTCTGTGTAATAGGGTGAACTGGATGAGAATTCAATCTTCTGTGCAAATATTCGAGATCAAAGAATCTTAGAGATGTGTCAGAAACTTCCTTCAATTCACTCTCAATATCGATTAATCTGTCATAACCAAAAGCTTTAACAACCATTTACTGTGAAACTGAGAACATGAGTGAAGATAGATGACTTGCTATTCAAAACGGTGAGCAGCAAATGATGACAAATGCTTAAGAAATATCTGCTACGATCCGAACATTGGCACCACATGAATGACATTAAGGTGACCTAATGGACGCAACGACAAGATTAGCATTTAATTTTTTATTATCAACGGCTATTTGAAATTCCCATTTCAGAGAACATAACAGCCTCAAAATCCTCAATCTTACACTTATCTTTATGTTCATTAGCCACTTTTTCCGAAACAAAACTTTAGTCTTGCATAAAAAGAACATACTTTCCTTCCGATGCCAAAATGAATGAACATTAGACCATTTTACCTTGCGCGGAAAAATAATATAAGAGAATACTTTTTATGTAAGACCGTTTCCTTTATTTCAGAAAAGTATCCCAACGGCTTCACATTTTATCCTTTGAGCACTTAAACACCTTCTTTTTCATCAGGAGCACTTGGCCTATTATATACTCTTTTCACTTGTATCAGGCTTGCACCTTTGAGACCGTGTTTTTTTAGAAACTGCATGATCACTACTACTACTCTGCAACTTGATAACTCTGAGAGTTGAAAAACTCTTTTTAAGAACAAAGCTTTACCAATCACTTATAAAACACATGCTTTTCTTCCAAAAAAACATATTGAGCATTACAAATCCGAGGGTGACTACTTCTCATTCAGAAGACGCTATGACACCCCTTTCCCAACATACCTAAATCACCTAAACACCGGATGAAGTAGAAAGATTGAAAACCCACTAGGCTCAAATAGGCAAGGCAAATAATTTAGCAGATAAGTACATTATGGGAAGGTTTCAGGATGAATGAGAAGTAGATCACCAAAGAACAATTTTACCCCTTAGGACCTAAAGACCTTTAGACTAAAATTTGGCAACAATATGTAATCATAATATAAGTTATTTACATGTATAGACATTCAAGAAACATTCATGAAAACAAATAACACATAACACATGATGTGATATCACAGAAAACTCATGTTAGGAAGTAAAAACTGTGGTGGGGATGTCTACCCACAAAACTTCACTATCTTCAGATAAGAAGGGAGCCAGTAAAGGTTTACAATTGATCACTTCTGATGATCTACCCTCTTAACAGTATTAGAGTGGAGACCTATTAGGATCTACTTTGTTTGAAGCTTTAGCAACACCGTTAGGTGTGCACTCTGTTAAGAGATTTATCAAAGAACTGTTAAGTCCACCTTCTACAAAAGGATTTATGTTGTGATACACTTGTTAGAATGCAAATACAATATAAATTTTGATCTAATAGTGAATGCAATCTCTAATTGCTGATAACAGATCCTGTATAGCTTATAGTGTATGTATTTAATCACCTTGAGTGATTTGAGTAATACCTTGTCTCTGCTCATCGGTAGCCTTCCTGTGTTCTTGATAACTGTTGTGATATGTTTTCGACCTTTGCATGAATTCTCTTCTTCTGCTTAGATGCTCTCCATAGCTACTATCATATTCATATGATTACTAGTCTCTTTTATTACAAATGATGGAACATCTATTTATACTAGTTTCTAGCTCTATTCTTGATTCACGCTTTTCAAATTAACTCTAGATCCAAGGTTTACAACTTGACCTTGATCTTTAGTTAGATATGTTTTTGATCCCTTAAGATGCTTTAAAACATTTTCAATATGCTTGCTTGACCCTCAAGTTAAGATTTAAAAATAAATAAAAACTCAATAAATAGAATTACATTGCTTTATCTAACGTGTAAAATCAGATCCACTTTTTGCGGGTCTTTTAACTGATTGTCAGTTTTGATGGTTGGGCTGCTCTGTCAGTCTGTCGGTTTTCTTCTCCGTTGATGTTCCTTACTTGAACTGTTCGCCAGGTATGCCTTTTGTGCTTCGTTGGTTATGCTTGTCGTCAGTAATTTCTATACTTAGCATTTTCACATTTAGACATTTTGTCCTGTCAGGTATGCTTGTTGTCTGTCGGTTATCCTTACTATCTGTCGGTTATGCTTATACTGATGACCTTTATCATGTTTTTCCCTTTAAGTATACTAATGGAAAAACTTAATGTCATCACAACTCCCTTAAGTGATTAATCTTCAATGAATTTTGTTTTTTCCTAATTTAATGGGGGGATTTTCTTAACCTTAGAACAGAAGAGGTAATCCGAACTAGGCCTAGACAGGAACTAGTTCAGGAAAATATGTTTAGCTTTCTATCTAGCCAAATTTTAAGACTTTATAAATCATATAAGATCCTAAAATGGGTACTGCAGGGACTGATAATGAAGATTCAAATACGAAACCAAAATATCAATGATAACATAATGATGATGAATTGATCTACTTCATAAGAACATTTCTCATAATATATAGGTCTCACCTAGATTTCCCCTCAATTAACTGTATCAAATCATAATACAGGACCTCAGTTTAATCTTGAACTATAAATCCAATCTAAAGAAACATTCAAATTGACAGAAAGATAAATGCAATGGAACAGTTAAAACATTGGCATTCAGACATAAACGAATTTGACTCAGCAAAAAAATGAAGTTCTTCACACCAAAATTTAGCCGACCTATGTATTGATTTTCAAAATAGTACATATAGATCTTCAGAGTTTGACCATTACAAAAAAGGGGTAACTGAAACGGTTCAACTTCCCTAACTAGAAATGATAAACAAACGTTTATCCGTTACAAGCTCTACCAAAATTTAGTATAAGAGGGAATATATTTATGCTTTTGTTTACTTCCCCTTATCTATTTTCTCCCTATAGGCGGTGACAGCTGTGATGACTAGAATAAGCTCTTCATGTCTATTGATATGGACATTGGTATATCTGATGAGCCATCTGGAATAATCTTTGGCCAGGCTCTTAACCACATCTACCTAATCTTTCGCTCGCTCATGGCTTTATAGATGCATCCACTCAACTATTGGAGTTTTGACACCTTATCCAAATGAGAGGAAGACTATTCTACCAATTTATCTACATAATCAAAGAAACACTTCTGCATGTTAGTCACTTTGATCATTTATTTTCCTTGACCAGTTGTCTATGGCTCCGTGTGAAGACCCTGAAGGATTTTAAAATATTTATTTTTTTCCTCTTTGATTTTGACATCTGTTTGTTGCAACCCTCCTTTGGCTTGGATGATCATCTCAGTCTTAAATTCCAGGCTTTGAAGCCATTAAATCAAAGGCTCATCTCCTTTCTGCAAGATATTGGTCTTTATTGCCTCCTTAGTCTTCATTTTAACTGCTACATGCAACATTACTATTCATTCTTGACACTTCACTCTTTCCGATGTGAGAGTCTACAAATTCTTGTCAATGTTGTTTCTCTCCTTTTCCAACTTTAGGAGAGTATCACCCAGCTGCTCAATAACTACCATCCCTTCAGATTTGAGCCTCTAGATCCATCATTTACCACTCTGCCCAAAATGGTTGTCTTCTTGCAACTTGGCTATGATGGCTTGATTCTCTACAGCATTGGGGTCGAAAGTGGTTTGGGCACTAGGAATTCTTGCAACTGGAGTAACTAGCTGCCTGATAAAGTCAGTTAGTTCAGTGACTTCTACTTTAAGTTGGACTTTAGCAGTCTTGATCTCCTCAAGCTCTTCTTCAATTACAATATTAGTGGACTTCCACCAATCAACCTTAGTATCATGACGAGCTAGCCCCATATCAAATGACTGCAGCTCAAAGTTGGAAGCAGTTAAATCTTCAAACCTGTCTTCCTTTATGGGCTTTGCTACTTCCATAGTGAAATGCCATGTTTTTGGGTCTCGGCCTAATGTAGACAATGTATTTTCTTTCTTCACCTTGCTCACGGTGGCACTAGATTGTAAGGCCCATGAAAGAGTATCCTTGTTGGGAGCTCCTTCTAGCCTCTTCCTCTTGCGGTCTAGAGTGTTCTCTATCCAAGACTCCGCGCTAGTAACTTTGGTGGCAAAGACCAATTTTTCAATGAACAACTTCCTAATGACCGGAGGAGGAGCTTTAGGTCTGGAAGCAAATGGATTCACTGAGGTAGGAGAGGAGGAAACTAATTTAGTGACTTGAGAAACTTTATGTTTCTTTCCAGCCTCCTCATCCTATTTTGTGGTTGTAGTGCTAGAACTATCTTCACCCACTTCCACTATAACATGGGACCCTCACCTTGGAGTATCTTGAATCGAGGTATCACCTTGTGTGCCCAAATAGCTAGCTTTAACTGGTTGCTATGTTTCTACACTTTTAACAGGCTCAGCCGTAGACTTGACTGGGTCTGTAGAAACTGCTTCTTCTGTGGAACCAATGATAGTAGGTGATCCGTCTCTGCATGTCTTCTCCAATGGGATCATCTTTTCAGGAGTCTCATCACCTTCACCTGCTGGTTGAACTATCTCTTTATCTACAGTCAGGATAGTCACTGAGGATGATGTAGGAGCACTCCCAATCCTTCTTGTAGGAGTTTGTTGAGAAGGAGGCTTCCTTTCTAACCTCTTCCTTCTGCCCGCAGTCCATTGGATCCACTGCTCTGTCCTTCTATAGATCAAGCCCATCAAGGTCTGCAAGTCATCAATGGCTTTACCTAGCATGGGTTAAGAACTTATAGGTAGGGGCTTAATATTTTCCATGTATGTATGATAATACATATGTTGACCATCATCTTCCACACCTTCAACTGCAATCTTAACTTTGAAACTTTTGATTTATTCAATGGTTAATCTTGCATAGAATCGATCTCTGCTTTCTAGATCATCTTTCTAGTTAGCCTAATAGTCCTCTATATCATCGATGTGATGAACAGTGTGACCCATTTGCAATTAATCTTGGGCATAGTTCACGGGATCATACTGCGGCCTCAGAACATCATATGTTTCCAATTAAAACTTCTTTGAGAATGCTTTCAAAACATTCTTTGCATCGGACCAGGATGCACAACTATAGGCTCCAATAGTCATTGGGAAATCATAGCCTTTCTTCTTGGTGCCCGCACAGATCAGGTTCACTTGGACTGCTTGCCTCATCACCTCAACCAACACAATCATGTCGTTGAGATACTTGGGTAGCTTCAAAGGGAAATCGTCGAATCCTGCAAGATAGATGTATAAGAAATTCGTAAATTGGATAAAATAAGATCCAAATTGGCTGATAAATACCATGGCTTTCGGAGAAAATCTCCTTTGTTGGAAACCTTGTAACTCCCTGCATAGTCTCATTGTGAATGCATCATTAACTTTGAGATATCCAGTATAACTGTTGTGTAATCGCAAATAGGGGAAGAACTCATAACTCTTAACATCTTCTGGGAATTCTTCTAGCCTAGGAAGTCCTAGATAAATTTGAATTGTAGCTAAGATATTTAGTAAAACCGAGGACATATAGAGCTTGTTATGATGCTTAGCTCTATTTAGGGAATTTGAGAGGTTTTCACTTACCATGTGAGCCCAATCAATGAAATTATGTTGAGAGCAAATCACCTGAACCAGGAAGAAATGGTGCTCAACAAAATTAAGTGCATCACTCTCACCTCTGATCTTGTGAAGCAATACCAGGATGTCTATAATTTCTAGCTTCAGGTTCGCGTCATATAGTGTTTTGGGCAACTTTCCCTTGGTTCTCCTTGACTCTTGGAACCATGTCTTCATTATCTCCTTCTTTCATATAGTCTTCTTTTCTTTATACTCAGTAACCGCCCTATTGTATGTCATCTCTGAGTATTCAGCTTGCTCTAGAATACAAAGGGAGTTTTGGATGGAGTCTCGGTCAATAGAGAGTAGCACCGTGTCATCAGGAAAAATAATTTTCTTGGTGTCCGGATTATAGCGAGCTATGCATTCTCGAACAAGCTCTGGAGCTTAAATTGCAATGGGGAAACCAGCGGCTTTGACTAATCCACTCTCCTTCAGTTTCTCTGTAATGGGATGTATCCTTTCAGGATTCAACCTGCTATGAAAGCTCTTCATATGGAAGAATCTTAGAGAGGTTTCCATGATTTTTTTCCAGTTAGAAGTGATACCATTCATCCCATCAAATCCCATGAATCTGGTAGCCATGCTTCGATTGATTTGATTCAGGAACCAGGAATATATCTCAGGAATGTGAAATCAAGGAACAACTATCGCTAGGGGTTTCAATTCAGACAATTCATCAAATAGATGGCAATTCCTATTTGCAACACTTCACTGATTTTATAACTTCTAACTTCTTACCGTTAATAGTCGAATTCCCGCGTCACATGAATGAAAAGACTTAAGCATTTATGAAAAAGTTTGTTATGAAGCAAAATGGCTTTATTTGAATTAATTACTTTACTTCTACAGGCCGTTAAGAAACATCTTTTCACCTTAGATAAATGTAACAGTAACTTTCTGGAGACAGCGGATAATTACTTTTCCGCTTCTCCTTTGGGCAGAGAAATACTTTTGGAGCACTCCCTACTTAGAATTTTGTCAAGGAGGAATCTTAGCCTACTGCAATGATAAAATGATGTGTGACGATTTTATTTGCTTTCTTTGTGCCTTAAGTCCCTTCACATGTTGATTTTTCTTCATAAATCTTACGTATAACAATCTAGGGGAAAATGCATCTCGCAGGTCAAAATATGCCTATTGGAGTAGCAGAGAAGCTACTTTCCACTTTTTCACTGATAAGCTTTGGTCTTTGATTCCTTATCATTTGATCATTCTTCTAGCCTATAGGGATTCATTTTGAATGCAATAGTCTTTCTAGCCCCAAATTATCTGTTTTCAAACTCCACTGACCGCTTGAAACTTTTGAAATTGTCATCTGTGGAAAACACACTCTGCAGGTGGTTATCCGCTAGAGAGAAGCCCGGAACCAATTTTCGCTAATGGGACAGAATGAAATATCAAAGCTAAAGATTCCAAAATCACATAAGATCAATGTTAGAAACCTCTGAATTGTGACCTTTATCGGATTTGGGAGCTTAACCTACCCAATATGACATGATCTCGGATAAAAAAACCTGGCTTACAAAGGAGAAGGTAATTTGGGAAAATCCAATAAAGGTTTCCCTAGCCTAAAGGGAAAAACTATACTTAGACTCATGACTTGCACAATGTTTTCAAGACTATTACTACACACTAAACATCCATTTTTCTCTAAATATATGTAGAACAAAAATGGGGCAACAAATGGCTCTGTCTGGGGACTTGGACATTCACATGTCCAAGCAAGGAACTCAAGTCTCTGGTTTCACAAAGCTCAATAAAAAGGTGGCTCACAACAAAACTAAGGCAAAACACAGAAAGCAAACAAGGAAAGAAAACCTAACTAAGGAAAACAAAAACAGGAACTAAACGTTACTATGGTACAATATAGGGGTTACTTTTTTTAGATTCAGATCTGGTACAGCTTCAATTCCTGACCATTGTATGTTAGGGGAAGTGTCTCACTATCTAGATAAGTCAACATAAAATAATTCTTCTCAAACTCTTGATGGATCTTTAAAGTTCCTTTCCACAGTGTCTCAAATTTTTCGTGCATACCTTTAGGTGCCCTATGTTTGTCCCATAGCAATACCATATCTCCTTCCATAAATTTATGAGGCCTTCTCCTTTTGTCAAAAAAATTATTCACAAACATTTGATGTTGTGTGATGTGATCTACCATTTTCTCTCTTTCCTCTTCAAGCTTGTTTAAATATAGGATTCTCTTTTCTAAACCATCTTCATATATGCCATCTTCTATTGTTGTCCTTAATTTGCAAGTTGCCAATTCCAACGGCAATGGAATATTGCCCTCAATTCCATAGACCAGCTCAAAGGGGGAAACACCAATAGCTCTTTTGGGGGTCACCCTATCTGCATAGAGCGCTTCATGGATTTTCTTATGCCAGGTTCTCTGATTATCTGTCGCGAGTTTCTTCATAATGTTTACCAAGCTCTTGTTGCTGGATTCAGCCTAACCATTTCCTTGTGGGAAATAGTCAGATGAGTGACTGACCATAATACCATACTTATAACAAAATTCAGTAATTTCACAAGAAGAGAAATATGTGGCGTTATCCATTACTAGCTTGATAGGTACACCAAACCTTACCAGGATGTTTACTTTAATAAACTCACATACTACTACTTTAAATGTAGTTCTCTTAGTTGCTTTCACCTCCACCCATTTCATGAAGTAGTATGTTGCAGTGATTATATAGGTATGACCCGCACTAGGTGTGGGATTTATTGAGCCAATAAAATCAAGGCCCCACTACTGGAAGGGACCTTCAATGATCACTGGTCTAAGGGGAAGAGCTGCTAATTGTGGCTTTCCAGTAAACATTTTTCACTTCTCACATATTGCTACCCAATGATATGCATCTTTGAACATTCCCAGCCAGTAATAGCATTGTCTCAATATTTTGAATGCAGTGATCGATGAAGAGAAGTGTCCCCAACAAGCTTCGTCATGGAACACCTTCAACAATTTTTCTTGTTGTTGTTTGTCTACACACCGGAGGAAGGTCCCATGTATCAACCTTTTATACAACCTATCTTCCCAAATAACATATTTAGAGGCCTTCATTTTTAAATCTCTCCTTTGCTTCAGGGTCAACCCTTCAGGGCACTCACCATACACCAGAAAATATACAATGTTTTCGAACCAGGGGTCTTGCATACTTACTGCCAAAACCAATTGTGTCGCCTCAGGATCTTCAACCATTTGATTTTCTGCTATTGCTTTGCATAGTGCATTTCCTCTCACCAAATTAGTGGGTTTAATTTCTATGTCATATTCTTGTGTCTTAGCCACCCATGCTCCTCTTTTATTGCATCCCATGTCTTGTTGAGTTAATACACTTTCTACTGCAATGTCAGGCACATATACAATGTAGCGAGAGTGTAAAATATAGAATCTGAAATTCTTTAAAGCCTTTACTGCTGTGAAAGCATGTTTCTCAGTCTAAGAGTATCTCAACTCAAGATCTTTCAGAGGTGTGCTCATAAAGGCGATAGGGGCTTGAACCCCTTTCCCGTTTTCTTGCATGAGAATAGCTGACAAAGTATGCTCAGAGGAGTAACAATAAATTATGAAATCTTCCTTGTAATTTGGGTGACACAACACTGGAGCATTGGCTATGGAATTCTTAATATTTTTGAAGGCTTGTTTTCCAGGGTCATTCCATTTAAAATTCACATTCCCTTTCATCATATCTACTATACATTTGGTAATTTCTGAAAAATCTGGGACAAACCTTCTAAGAAAATTTACTTGACCAAAGAATGATTTTACTCCAGTCTTGTTTACAGGTAAGCTCAGTTGTTGGATTTCCCTAACTCTTTCTGGATCGATTCTTATACCTTCTTGAGAAACGATGTGTCCCAATAATTTCCCTTTAGTCACACAAAAGACAGACTTCTTGGGATTTAAAGAAATCCCATCTTCTCTACACCTATGCAACACTCTCCTCAAATCCTTTATGTGATCTACTCTTTTTTCTAGAAAACATTATAAGATCATCCAGATACATACCAATTATTTTATTTTTCATATCACTAAAGGAAAGATCCATACCTCTCTGAAAGGTAGCCCCGACGTTGATTAACCCACATGGCATTCTATGGTAAGCAAAAGTACCCCATTGAGTAGTGAAGGTTGTCTTGTGTTGATCCGCTTTTTCCACCTCTATCTGGTTGTACCCCAAGAAGTCGTCCAACATAGACATAATCTCAACTCTAGCCATGGTCTACAATAAGTGATCCATGTTGGGAAGACTATAATTATGTTTCAAGGAAGACTGGTTAAGGTTTCTAAAGTCCACGCAGATTCTCATTTCCCTATTTTGCTTTCTCACAGGCACTATATTCGCTACCCAAGTTGAATGATGGATAGGATATATGATCTTAGCCTTCAACATTTTATCAACTTCCCTGAATATCACATCAGCAACCTTGAGATTATAATTCCTTTGTTTTTGTCTGAATGGAATAGTGTCAGGCTTTAGAGGAATTTGATGTTTGAATTTTCCATCCATGAAGCTTTTTAAATCTTCATAACTCCATGTGAAGACATCCTAGTATTCTAGGAAATTTTTTTTGGCTTCTTCTCTTTCTTCTGCTGTACAACATTTCTCAATGTTGATCATCTTAGGGTCTTTATCACTTCCAATGTCTATTCCTTCATATTCACCAGTGGTAGGACCCCTCTCAATCCTCTTCTTTTTAACAAAGGTATCATGCCTATTGAAAATATTTTTGAGTGTAACCAAATGAGGAGGGATAATATTGTGTGTGTGTATTTGGGTACCTGTTAGATCAACACAAACACTCAATAGGTCATTGCATTAGTATAAATGGTTAGATAAAACATTCAAAAACCACTAATATCGGCCCATTGCCTTCTAACTAGAAAGAGTGTAATAAATAACATATTTAGCCCTCAGAATATGCTATAAATCAGTGACCAATACTATTCTAGCATGAAGGATTTTAATTGAAAACAAGCTAAATGATGAAATAAGCATGCATTTAAGCTATAAAAGATGA
>MU224575.1:375326-417664 GCA_018584345.1 Thuja plicata
AATTAGTAAGTTTAAATATTTGATTTAAACTTTAGGAAATTGAGTTTAATTAATTAAATAATGGTAATTTAATCAATTGAAGCTTAATTAATTAAATAAAATTAATTATTTAATTAATATTGAGAATTGGATTAGATGATTTGAGAAATGAATTTAGAAGAAATAGATGATTAATTAATGATTTAAGAAACCATTACTTAATAGATGAAAATTAGGGTTTTAATGTAAAGTTGCAATCCTGTCCATTTTAGGGTGTCTACAGCTTGATTCTCTGCAGCATTGGGGTCGAAAGTGGTTTGGGTACTAGGAATGCTTGCAACTGGAGTAACTAACTGCCTGATAAAGTTAGTTAGTTCAGTGACTTCTTCTTTAAGTTGGACTTTAGCAGTCTTGAGCTCCTCAAGCTCTTCTTCAATTACAATATTAGTGGACTTCCACCAATCCACCTTAGTATCATGATGAGCTAGCCCCATATCAAATGATTGCAGCTCAAAGTCAGAAGCAGTTAAATCTTCAAACCTGCCTTCCTTTGTGGGCTTTGCTACTTCCATAGTGAAATGTGTTGTTTCTGGGTCTCAACCTAATGTAGACAATGTCTTCTCTTTCTTCACCTTGCTCATGGTGGCACTGGATTGTAAGGCCCATGAAAGAGTATCCTTGATGGGAGCTCCTTCTTCTATCCTCTTCCTCTTGCACTCTAGAGTGTTCTCTATCCAAGACTCTGTGGTAGTAACTTTGGTGGCAGAGACCAATTCTTCAGAACAACTTCCTAATGATCGAAGGAGTAGCTTTAGGTCTGGAATAAAATGGATTCACTGAGGTAGGAGAGGAAGAAACTAATTTAGTAATTTGAGCAACTTTCTATTGCTTTCCAGCCTCCTCATCTGATTCTATGGTTGCAGTGCTAGAATTATCTTCACCCACTTCCACTATAATAGGGGACCCTTGCCTTGGAGTATCTTGAATCAAGGTATCACCTTGTGTGCCCAAAGTGCTAGCTTTAACTGGTTGCTCTGTTTCTGTACTTTTAACAGGCTCAGTCGTAGACTTGACTGGGTCTATAGAAACCGCTTCTTCTATGGAACCAATGATAGGAGGTGAGCCATATCCGCATGTCTTATCCAATGGGATCATCTTTTTAGGAGGCTCATCACCTCTGCCTATTGGTTGAACTAGCTCTTTAGCTACGGTCAGGATAGTCATTGAAGATGATGCAGGAGCACTCCCAGTCCCTCTTGTATGATTTATTTGAGAAGGAGGCTTCCTTTCCAACCTCTTCCTTCTACCCTTAGTCCATTGGATCCACTACTCTCTCCTTCTGTAGATCCCACCCATCAAGGTTTGCAAGTCATCAATGACTTGACCTATCATGGGTTCTGTTATGCCCTGCATACCCGTCCCTACATTTTGTAGGCAAAATGTTGGGTCCCCCTTTTTGCTTTTGCTCTTTCCCTTGGTTTCTTTTGTTTCCTATGTTTTCCCTCTAGGCTTTGCTTCTACGAGGGTTGTCTTTCTTTTGCTTTTGTCTTCTTTGGTCTCCAGGACCTGGTCCTAGAGTTTGTTTTTTCTTTTGAGTCGGTCAGATCCCAGACTTCAGGATTCTTTGTTACCATGTCTTCTTTTGCAAGAAGATGAGGTTGCATGGAATCCCTGGGCCCAGAGTTTGGAGGTTTGCTTGTTCCGGAGTTTGTGGAGAGAAAGCAATGCATTTTTACCCTAGGGGTATAAATAGAAGTTACCTATCATTTTCACATTTACTGCGATTAAAACACTCAGGGCAATTACCAGAACAATTAAGGCAATTCGAAGCGATTAAGTGCAGGTTGCTTTAGTGATTAACAACGACTAAACAAGTGATTTGTAGTTCTTGATCGTGGTTGCTTGAAGGTGAACTTGTTGCAGAGTGCCCTTGTGCTTGTCTTTCCCGCATTCCCTGTGTTCCCAGGTAGGCTTTTGGCTCTCTTCTTTCTATTTTCTGGTTTCCTAGTTCTTGTTTCTGCCTTGCTTGTTTTCGTTTTGCTTTTCATTTTGGTTCTCTGTTTCTCGCTTCTATCTAGTTTTGGTTTGTCTGTTTTGTTTCCATTTTTCCATGTCTTCGCACTGGCTTTTCTGTCACCTCTCATTAGTGGGTTGGCTCTGCCAGAGGGTTGTCTGCTTTCTGTGCAGCTGTAATAGTATGTGTTCTTTGTATATTCTGTAGAGTAGTGTAAATATTTATGTATATGTTGTATATGTTGTAATCTTATGTGTATGTCTATATATATGTCCATTTTAGCTAGCCTATGAGTCATGCTTCGGGCCTTGTGTGTGCTTCGGCTATCTTTACATTCTTTATATATCCTACACTGTCTAGTGGTGAGCTCGTCACGCTTCGTGTGTTAGAACCCTAAATATGAGCTCATCTGAGGAAGACGGCCACCTGGTTCAAACTTGACACCTTGCTAGTTTGATCCATGATGATCTTCTCTCTCCTCCATCTAGTCAGTATTAATGGTGAATTAGGTTCCCACATGAGCATTCAAGTCCGGCCCAAGTGGCATTCATTTCCTCGCATGTTCAGATAGTTGTCAGCGTTAATGACCATAACTCCCATTACTACATGGCCACGTGACACCCCCACGTCAGCCTAATATGGCTCATTTCTGGTCACATCAGTAATGGTTAGTTTTTTGGACTCCGGGTCCTAGGTCTTCATTTGCTCCTTGTTTCTTTCTCATCACATGTGCTAGAATCCCCGGAGGCCCGGGTAGAGGTCAAATTCCTAAGTCACTCTTATTAATGTATATCTTTTTGGGGTTTTACATGAGGTAACAATTCTTTCAGGCATAGGTATGATGCGATAATAAGATCCCCAGAATCTAAAAATAATGCTTTGTTTTGTATAAATACTGGCAGTCGCCTTGCTTTGTAGGTTGCTAGAATTAAAATCACCAATCATGTCGGAGGCATCTGCATCATCTCCACCCGAGTCCAGATCTCCCCACCACTGCTCCCACTTGGGCAGCCATCAGGACCAAGGCTGAGAAGGCCCTAGAAAAGATCCCATTGACAATGAAGTATCTGAAGGGAGACACCATTGTGGGATCAAAGATTGATTCCAAGCTTTAGTTGATCACTGACACCAGTGTTAGAATGTGGGTTGAAATGCAGGCCCTGGTAAAAATGATGTTCATACAACAGACGAACAAAGATCCATTGGCCATTAATGTGGCCAACTCTAGGATCCTCAAAGCTGCTTGCTTCCCCTACTCCGTGCAAGCCCTGGAGCTCATTCTCACTTTGGCGGGACACTATAATACAGTCGTCTGAGCCATCATGCTCGCCACCCCAGTCCCAACTGGATACCCAATGCCTATGGTGTCTCTGGATGCCGTGACTTTTCAGGCAGGACTAGGGATTCCCCAATTTGATGATGCGGTTGATCTCACCCGAGTTCTGGCCTTGGAAGAATTTCAGAAGTTAGAACACATGTCCCAGCAGTATCTCAACAACAAATGGCTTAAGGTGCCAAGGAAAAATGTCAAAAAGATGAAACTAGAAATCCCCCAGACCGAATTTAAAGAAAGCATAAAGATGGGGAGCATCGCACTATGCAGGGTCTTCAAACAACCCCATGCCCAGGAATTCTCAGCATGGATGTACTATTTCTTGTTGGGCATCGCCTCTGGCGAGCAAAACTTTGATTGGGCCACTATCATAGCAAATCACGTGGACTCCCAATTTCTCCAGGTCACCAAGTCCTCCAAATTTTACATGACATCTTATGTTTTGTGGGCACTAGCACAACAACACCCCATGACCCAGGGATTACTTATGGCAGGTGTGCTCGGGACTAGCGCAGGCCAGAATGATCCTTGGGATTATTTCCCACAGATATCATGGGAGGCTAGTTTCCTCAGCTTCTGCTGAGTGAATGATGCCTTCATTTACTACAACCTCCTCACACCTACTCGAGATGCCGGATACCGGCTCTCCAAAGAAGCAATGGACTTGGTCAGAACTTATGGCCATTATTACATTCAGTTTCAACAACATACATACATTCAAATGATCAACTTCCCTGGGAAGCCCTATTTATTACCCAAACATTGTGGGGATAAAATAATTCTTTTATAGTACTACAGGAAGATCCTGGAGCTGCACGCCCTCTTCACAGTGAAGAAGGCAACAAATGTCCTATTCCCAATCACTTGTGGGAACTACTCTTGCAGTCTGGCTGTGGCAAAGGAGGCAAATAATGAGCTCAAGAGTTTGGGGCTGATAGAGTTTTATCTAGAGCGGAAGCATTTTGATCCGCTAGGCAGAATAGCGACGGCACTTCCCTGGGCGTCAAAACCCCACGAGTATCACATGGAAGATTTTTGGGAAGACTTCCAAGATGAATTCAAAGTCTGGAACCAGCATTTCGTCCAGATGACAATGGGAATGATGAAGAGGCTCAAGCTTTGAAAGTTCCTGGATGAATTTTCGGACACCAGGTCCACAGTGGACCCGCAATATAAAGAAAAGGGTGTAGATAAGATGGCTTTCCCTCTAGTGGATTGGGATGTACAGGAGGGTCCAATAATAAAGGACCTCACCCACAACATGATTGATCATAATCATGTGTATTTCAAAAAGGCATGCCGGAGATATACACGAAAATTTGGCCCATTTGTGCGGGGTTCAACTTTCGGGGCTAGAACCTCCTCGTAGGGTGAGGAAAAAGGAAAGAGGAAAATGGGGACCCCACCCTAGGTCTCAGCTGCCGCTCCCATAGTGGAGAAAATGCAGCAAACTCTGGCGGCAACCCAACACATGAAAGAAAATTTAATCACTCAGTTGGCCACCCCAGCCATTATGACTAGACTTGTCCGCCCTCCCACTTATCCTTCACTTGCAACATTAATGGTCCAAGCAACAGGGACCAGAGTGGAGGAAGAGTGGGTAGCCATGTTGGATGCAGGGCCCCCATTGGTGACAAGGAGGAAAAAGAAAATAACAACTGATCCTCAACCAAAGGTGGAGCCAGAGCTCAGGATGCCTAGCATCCCTGAAATATAGATTGTCTCCTCGGACTCCCCAGAGTCGGACAATCAACCCGAAGATCCCCTACAGACCTCCCCTCTACACAATGACTTCGACAACATGTTCAGGGAAGATGAGCTTGTAGAACTACAAGGGGATATTGGGAAGGCAGTAGAGGAGATAGTTACCCAGGAGGAAGTGGTGACTCCTACTGAAAAGGAGACCCCGGAGAAAGAAGCTGCCACAGAGAAGGAAGGTCGAGAAGAAGGAGAGAAGAAGTAAGAATAGGTAAATGTCTCCAATGTTCTAGAGATATTGGTCCCAGAGACCAACACCATGGAGGAAAGGCAAGTACAGAATGAGCAATCAACATTTGCTGAGAAAACCAGACCTACGGGAGCAACCATGATCTCAGCCCCCATGCTTCAGACGTCGCTTCCTATCCCAAAGAGGGTAACCTTTGGTGAGGTAATCATAGCATCCTAAATGCTGAATCTCGGCCTGATACCTCCACCACCTCCAGAAAATACACCAACAGAGGAGAACATTCTAGCAGAAGGAGTCGATGAAGGACATCAACAACAACAATAACAACAAGGTAAGGGGCAAAACCCCAGAGATACAGATGTCAAGGCTGACACTGCTAAAGACATGGACACCAGGGCAAATGATAATAATGCCACTAAGGTGGATAATGTCGGTGGACCCAAAGATACAGGGAAAGAGTCTGGAGAGACTCAAAATACTAGGGATGCACAACAGAACCCTGGAGGGGATTTACAGGATCAAACTCTGGCAGCAAGGCCACCCCTGCCACCATAATGGTTGATGGATTCTAGAAAAAGGAAGGCCCCAGCACTGGCCAAGGCCCATCTCTCTTTGGCGGAGATGATGGCACAAGCGCAAAATCCCCCCAAGGCAAAGAAACCCCAAATAATCCATACCCTTTGGACTAGGCCGGGCGGAGACACAGTTGCGGTAATTGCAACACCTCCCCCAGAGGCAGACATAGTGACAGAAAAGGCTGAGGAATATGCAATCACGGAGATATCTCTGGGGAAGAGGGGAAAGTAGGGTGAGTTGGACTTGCTGAAAGAAGCAACCAAGGTGGTAGAAGCCTGCTATGAGAAAGAAGTCCAAAAATTCAAGGAAGAAAAGGAAAAGAATGCAAATCTTATTGGGCTATTGATAGAGCTTGTGCAGCCCATCACTGCCATTCCCCCATAAGCTTCCACATCCAGAGCACCGCTCCCATAGGGTGACATAGACGCACTTAGAGGAATGAAGAGGAAAGTGCAGGTAGTTGATGATTGGGTAGCTGAACAGGTGGGACACGTCTGGCATTTCCTAGTGGCCACAGTCCTATACCTATATGTAACTAGCAATATTTTGCACCAAGCCAAAACCACCATCTCCATCTAGGAGGGAGAGATCAAGAAATATGAGGCATAGATAGGTGAGTTAGGGGAACTCATGAGCATCAGGGAGGAAATTGTTTCCAAGGCTAGAATTTTGGGAGAGGAGTCCTTTGACTTTTTCTGGACCCAACACTCCAGACTTGATCTCATATTGGAGATAATCAAGCAACTGGTAGGGGCCCTGCAGGACAAAGTTCTAGAGGTGGACTATTCTTTAAATTTATACAAGGCATTCATTTCAAAGGTTTCGGGAGCCGACCTTTAGTACTAAAATATGTACTCCAGAGGAATACATTGTGGAAAAATATGACAAGCTAATGGATTCTCAATACCAATCCCTGAAGGGAATGGATAGAGAAAAAATGACATGTATAACACGCATGGTGCTCCAGGCTCACGACATGGCAAAAATGTTAGGATTTGATAACCATCAAATCTTCCCAAGAACGCCTGCATGCAAAGACTACTATAAGAATGAAGACAGAAGACAGAAAGAGAGCTATGGCGGCCAATAGGCCAGAGACTGCAAAAACATGTTGACAGAATTAATCTTCTATATTCAACAATGAAAATGAAATACAATCTCCTTATGAAATACAAAGCGGTGAATCCTTATAAAGGATACCGAAACCCTAAAAGGGAAATAACTAAAAAAAAAAAACTTCCTAAGTCTAACTTAAGCAAAGAGTAGATAAACTAATAATTAACTAATTTAATTATTAGCAATACTCGACTACTCTAACACCCCCCCTTAAGTGTAACTTAGGGAGAAGCAAAAAAGCTAAACTACTACAGAAAGCAGGAAAGATGGGTCCCGGCAACAAGGCCTGATCAGGTACCCAAAACATAAAGGGAAAAGATGTCCCAGAGAAAGGAACAAGAAAAGAGCAGGAAGCATCTCCGAAGCATGTCTAAAAACTCTGTCAGAAGATACTGCTGGAACCCCCACTGAAGTGCATGATCAGGTAGAGAAGACAAATGTCTGAAGAGCTGATCAATCGAACCAGGAAGTAATAGAACCAACAGGTGAACCCCCCCATAATGCTGAACTGGGAGAGGTGACAGGAACACTGAAATGCAGTACCAGAAACAGCTGTAGAAGAAGAACCAGGAACACCAACAGTGCAACAGAAGCACACACACAAGATAAAGGGCAGTGTTACAGACACACTACATGGGCTAATGTCGTGGAAGGTACGCTCACTTGACAAAAGTGGATGCGCCAAAAGCGGCAAATGCATCATAATCCCCCCATGGCACTTTATAACACAGTGCGAGTACAAAAACTGAACCAGGTGTACAAGATCCCAAAAAAGCAGAAGAAGGCACTTTATCTCAGTGCGTTTACAGAAACAAGAATGCATCAGAAGGAGCATGCAAGCTCAGAAGTCAGAAAGAAGAGTGGGCTATGAACTCAGAAGAAGAGATCCGAGGACCTGTAGAACCAAGCACTCCACCAGAGGGCATAAACTGCCAAATGCGGATGAGTGAAAATCCAGAGTAGAATCGGGAAAAATAACCTCTGCCACTGAATAGCACACTGAACTAGCTTTCCAACGATATCTCGTTTTCTGAAAAAGGAGTCCGGATGAACCAGATATGACTCCGGGAAGGCAAAAAGAGACATCAGACTTCAACAGAAAAAAATGCTATTGAAACGGTGGAACCAAAAACCCTAACCTCTACCATCGGAAAGAGCTCGGAAAGAGATTTTCGACGGTATATGCAAGTCAGAAAAAGACCCCCGGATGCTCCCTGTAGAGCGAGAAACGTCCAGGTACCCCCAAAATGCCCTAAAAGGCATGTTTTAAGCCCCAGGGGCTAAAAAAAATTGGCCCTCGAGTGCATGGCACGCGTCGGGAGCTTAACCGGAGCCCTCGGTCGGTCATATGACCGCCGCATAGCAGAGAAGCCCCCCGGGGGCTGGCAAAAGACCGCCGGTGGCGGTGGGAGTAGGCGGGGTGGCGAGGCCGGCGGGGGCGCACTGTGCACAGGCGGCGGAGGAGGCCGAAGCGGCGGCGAGTGCAGAGGTGGCGGAGCCACTGCGGAGCGGTGGCGGGGGCCGCTGGCATCGGGGGAGCCGCGGAGAGCTGCAAGGCAGAGCAGCTGCGGTGGCGGTCGAAAAGGCCGAAGGGGCCAGAGGCGGTCGGCTGAGCAGGCTGGTGGCGCAGCGGCCCCGGGGGCGCGCGAGCGGCGCGGGGGCTACGCGTTTTTTAAAAACACCGGTTGCTTTAAAAAACATTAAAAAATCATAAAAAATTATTTTTTTTAATTTTTTTTTTTGTAAACTGTGTCCGTACGGCCCGTAGGAGGCCGAAAAAATTCCCCAGATGCCCCGGTGTCCAAAATGGACAAACTTTATATAGATTCTGGGGTTTTTGAGCCTTCTGGACGCAATGGTAGTGTCTGTTTGGGACCAAAGTGACCAGAAATAAAGGTCCCCCGTAAATCCACACAAAAAAGAGCCAGAAAAAGCCTGGCGAGCTTCAAACCCTCGAACGCTTCACAAAAACTCGAACAGCCGGCAGCAAGATGGCTCTGATACCATGTTAGGATTTGATAACCATCAAATCTTCCCAAGAACACTTGCATGCAAAGACTGCTACAAGAATGAAGACAAAAGACAGAAAGAGAGCTATGGCGGTCGATAGGCCAGAGACTGCAAAAACATGTTGACAGAATTAATCTTCTATATTCAACAATGAAAATGAAATACAATCTCCTTATGAAATACAAAGTGGTGAATCCTTATAAAGGATACTGAAACCCTAAAAGGGAAACAACTAGGAAATAGAAACTTCCTAAGTCTAACTTAAGCAAAGAGTAGATAAACTAATAATTAACTAATTTAATTATTAGCAATACTCGACTACTCTAACAAAAAAAGGCTGCAAAATTCAAGGCAAATACTCTGGATCTAGGCGAACAAGTGGAGGTGGCCAAGTACCGCTAGGCCGACCTCAAGGACATTGATGAGTATGGAATCACCCAACTCTTGGAGACATTCAAAAACACTAAGGAACAATAAGGTTCTCTGGATTCCAGAGATTTTCACCAATAGGTCATATTTTGAGCATTCTTTATTCTTTGAGCACAAGCTCCTGGATCCTACAGTTTTGTATTCTTTTCGTGACTCGTGACCAGGTTCCCCAGAGCTGACCGGTCATTATCAGGTAGTTAATAAGGGTGTCAGAAAGTGGGTGACCCCAACAAGGCACATCAACTCGAGGGATGGTTCTAACAGATGGTCTTCCTAAGGCGTCGCTCCAGTGTTGAACACCTGGCGCATCAGAGACAGTGAGCCACTTTTTCATTGATGAGGCATGTAGCCTCGATCCCCAGGGGATCGAATTTCTTCTATTCTCCCTCTGGCTCTCTTCTCAAGGCCGATTCTTTCATACCTATTTTCTTGTCTCATTCTTCTTACATGTCAGACCTCTGCTCTCTTCGAGGTTGTTGTAGCAAGGTTCAGGTAGTACCAGCCACTGGAAATTGTATTTTATTGTTGAGTGTAAAGATAAGTTAGGTTAGTTCTAGGGAAAACATGTGTATAAATAATAAGTCTGACCTCATTCCAAGGGTCGGAAAAATTGATGATTTTGCAGTGGATAGCTATAGCACTTTCGACATTTTACTTCTTGTAGTTGCAGAGCTCAATGCTCCGTAGTTCTTAAAAGTTCTCAGTAGATAGATGCTCCCTTGGAGCCATTATTGTACACACTAGTGCTCACTGGAAAACCTATTAATGAAGAAAGAGGAGTTCTGGCAATGATGTTGTTAGCATTCTGACCTCTGGATTAACGTTATTTTGTGTTGTATGTTTCTAATGTACGTTGCTCTAATGTTTTAAGTAGATTAACGACCTTATTTTCCCCACGCTATTAAATATGTATGAGCTGATGGTTTGGTATGCATTCAGTATTTTAGTGTAACATGTTAGAGCTTGGTTGATGTTTTAAATGTATTTGCACAACTATAGGTAGAGTGGAATACTTCTAACCCTGGTGTATCTTTTGAATTTTCTTTGATAGTCCAAAATGCTTACAGGAAACCCCAGCCTACCGAAATCCCCAGAGCAGATGAGCCAAGAAAACCAGCTATCCCCCTAAACAAAATAGTCACACTCCCAACTTAGCTCCCGCACCGTAGAGACCCAACTCTCACGTGCTTGAAGGCCCAGAGAATTCATTCCTCGGACAACCTTTACAGGTGAAGTTGGATGGTACCCCAACACCCAGTGACAACTTACATCTGTTGGCGGACCCGGTCACAAAGTCCCTTCAATGGGTTCAGAGCTTATAGGTAGGGGCTTAATCTTTTCCATGTATGTATCATCATACATATGTTGACCATCATCTTCCACACCTTCAACTGCAATCTTAACTTTGAACCTTTTGATTTGTTCAATAGTTAATCTTGCATAGAATCGATCTCTGCTTCTAGATCATCTTTGCATTTGGCCCAATAGTCCTCTATATCATCAATGTGATGAATAGTGTGACCCATTTGCAAGTAATCTCGAGCATAGTTCACGGGATCATACTACGGCCTCAGAACATCATATGTTTCCAATTGAAACTTTTTTGAGAATGCTTTCAAACATTCTTTGCATTGGACCGAGATGCACAATTGTAGGCTCTAATAGTCATTGGGAAATCATAGCCTTTCTTCCTGGCGCCCACACAAATCAAGTTCACTTGGACTACTTTTGTCATCACCTCAACCGATAGGATCATGTCGTCGGGATACCTGGATAGCTTCAAAGGGAAATCATCAAATCCTACAAGACGGATGTATGAGAAATTCACAAATTGGATAAAATAAGCTTTGAATTGGCTGATAAATGCCATGGCTTTCAGCAAAAATCTCCTTTCTAGGAAACCTTTTAACTCCCTGCATAGTCTCATTGTGAATGCATCATTAACTTTGAGATATTCAGTATAACTGTTATATAATTGCAAATAGGGGAAGAACTCATAACTCTTAACATCTTCCGGGAATTCTTCTAGCCTAGGAAGTCCTGGCCAAATTTGAATTGTAGCTAAGATATTTAGCAAAATTGAGGACATATAGAACTCATTCTGATGCTTAGCTCTATTTAGGGTATTTGAGAGGTTTTCACTTACCATGTGATCCCAATCAATGAAATTATGCTGAGAGAAAATCACCTGAACCAAGAAGAAATGGTGCTCAATGAAATTAAGTGCATCGCTCTCACCTCTGATCCTGTGAAGCAATACCATGATGTCTACAATTTCTGGCTTTAGGTTTGTGTTGTATAGTGTTCTGGGAAACTTTCCCTTGGTGCGCCTCGACTCCTAGAACCATGTCTTCATTATCTCCTTCTTCCATACAGTCTTCTTTGCTCCATACTCAATAACTGCCCGACTGTATGTCATCTTTGAGTATTCAGCTTGCTCCAGAATATGAAGGGAGTTTTGGACGGAGTCTTAGTCAATAGAGATTAGCATTGTGTCATCGGGTAAAAGAATTTTCTTGTTGTCTGGATTATAGTGAGCTATTCATTCTCGAAAAATCTCTTGAGCTTGAATTGCAATGGGGAAACCAGCGGCTTCGATTAATCCACTCTCCTTCAGGTTTTCTGTAATGGGATGTATCCTTTAAGCATGCAGCCTGCTATGAAAGCTCTACATATTGAATAATCTCAGAGAGGTGTCCTTGATTTTGTGCCAGTCAGAAGTGATACCATTCATCCCATCAAATCCCATGAATCTGGTAGCCATGCTTCAATTGATTTGATTCAGGAACCAAGAATATATCTTAGGAATGTGAAAGCAAGGAACAACTATCACTAGGGGTTTCAATTCAGACAATTCGTCAAGCAGATGGTAATTCCTATTTGCAACACTTCACTGATTTTATAACTTCTAACTTCTTACTATTAACGACTGACTTCCCGCGCCACACGAATGAAAAGACTTAAGCATTTATGAAAAAGTCTGTTATGAAGCAAAAAGGCTTTATTTGAATTAATTACTTTACTTCTATGGGCCATTAAGAAACATCTTTTCACCTTAGATAAATGTAATGGTAACTTTCTAGAGACAACGGATAATTACTTTTCCGCTTCTCCTTTGGGCGGAGAAATGCTTTTGGAGCACTCCCTACTCCGAATTCCACCAAGGAGGAATCTTAGCCTACTACAATGCTAAAATTATGTGTGGTGATTTTATTTTCTTTCTTTATGCCTTAAGTCCCTTCACATTTTGATTTTTCTTCATAAATCTTGCATCTAACAATCTAGCGGAAAATGCATCTCGCGGGTCAAAATTTGCCTGCTAGAGTAGCAGAGAAGCTACTTTTTGCTTTTCCGTTGATAATCTTTGGTCTCTGATTCCTTATCATTTGATCATTCTTCTGGCCAGTAGGGATTCATTTTGAATGCAATAGTCTTTCTAGCCCCAAATTATCTATTTTCAAACTCCACTTACTGCTTGAAACTTCTAAAATTGTCATCTACGGAAAATGCACTCTATAGGTGGTTATCCACCAGGGAGAAGCCCAGAGCCAATTTTCCGCCGATGGGATAGAATGAAATATCGAAGCTAAAGATTCAAAAATCACATAAGATCAATGTTAGAAACCTCCAAATCATGACCTTTATCAGATTTGGGAGCTTAACCTACCCAATATGACATGATCTCAGATAAAAACCCCTAGCTTACAAAGGAGAAGGTAATTTTAGAAAATTTGATAAAGGTTTCCCTAGCCTAAAGGGAAAAACTAGACTTAGACTCATGACTTGCACAATGTTTTCAAGACTATTACTACGCACTAAACATCCATTTTTCTCTAAAGATATGCAGAACAAAAATGGGGCCATGAAGATGAGTGAGGATGAGAATATATCCCTTACATGATAAAGGTAAATGAGAGAGTATGTGATATTAGATGTGCTTGAGGAATACTTAATGACCCGATGAGATTGTTTCTAAAGCTATGAGATCTTTAACCCCTTCTTATGACAACAAGGTTGTAGCTATTGAATAAATAAGGACACTGACTAATGTGACAAGAGAAAAGCTAGTCGGTAAGCTTATAGCCTTTGAGTTGACTTCAATAATTAGCGCACTACCCAAGAATTGAAAGATCAGAGAAATATTGATCCAGTAGCACCCAAGGATACATGCATGCAAATGACCTGTTACAAGAAGAAGTGAGAAGGAGAAAAAAAATAGAAACTCAAAAGCTCAGAGATTCTCCAAAAAAGAGTAGAGCAAAAATTTATTCCAAGTTGTGAAACAATAATTACAAAGTTCAACGTAATAAGGTGAACAAAACCCTAAAGTCTAAAAAAGCTAGGTTGTGCATTAATAATTAATAGAAATATTAATTATAATGCACCTAAGAGAAAGCTTAAGACAAAAAGAGTAATAACAACTTAACTAATTAAATCAACATGATTTAATCAATAAGCCTAAGGTAATATTACTCTAACAAGAATGAGACAACCTTCAAAGCCACTATGACTGGAAGGAACATGTAGAGATCAAATTTGACTGAGAAACCTATAAGGAAGTTGTCAAGATGGGAACAAAAGCTAAAGGACATAGAAGAGGAAGATAGAGATCTTGAAGAAATGGAAGCTAAGTTTGCAAAAAGGATGTCTTATAGAGAAAGAGCTCCTGCTAGAAGTGAGTACAAAGGAAATTTGCCTTTCATGTGACAAGGTTGGAAATTATCCATCTAGGTGTCCTAGTATATTTCCTAACTATAGGTATGTGTTTAAGCCTATAGAAAGAAGATGTTATTCTACCCTAGATGATGAAGAAATTATTGAGGATGAATCTGATGAAGAAAATAAGGATGATGATGACTTTACTTTCATTGCTATCAAGGAAGAAGGTAATAATTATGATAGTCTTAAGTCTACCAGTTCTCTGATTTATATTAAAGAAGATGATTTTAGATATGAAGATTTTGTGCCTTCTATTACTACTAATGATGTTGTTGAAGAGAAAGCTTTGGCCACTCAAGTTGTCAAAGAAGATAAGTGGATGATTGATAGTGTATGCTCTCATCATATGACATGTGACAAGAGAAAATTCATAATCTATGAGAAGTATGATGATGGCGAAGTGAAATGGGGTGACAATTCTGGAGGTAAGATCAAAGGTAGAGGTTCTATTAATTTGGATGAAAAAATAAACACTTATGTGAAATGATTTTATGTATGTAGAAGGTTTGAAACATAAACTTCTCAGTGTTGGTCAACTAATGGATAAGGGTTATGGTTTGCATTTAAAAAATGACATATGCAAGATCTTAAACAAATATAGAAGGGATATTTCCACTGGTTCCAAGACAAGAGGTAACATATTTCTTTTGAATAATGGTCAAAAGACTTGTTTGATTGCTCAGATAGATGAATTTGGTTATGGCATAAGAGGTTATGTCATGTGAACTTTGACAATATTGTTTCTATAAGTTCTACTTGTGTTGTTAGAGATTTGCCTAAGATGAAGAAGCCTGGAAACATTTTTTTGCAAGGAATGCCAATTGGGTAAGAAAACAAGAACTACTTTTCACTCTAAGAAAGAAAATTCAAATGGATTGCATGATCTTGTTCATATTAATTTGTGTGGTCCTAAAAAGATTAGAAGCCTACAAGGAGACATATATTGTATGCTACTGATTGATGATTATTCAAAGATGGTATGGGTGACCTTCTTGAAGGAGAAGTCATAAGCTTTTGGTAAGTTTGAGGCCTTCAAGTCAATGGTGGAAAATGAGACTGGCCTGAAGTTGAGATCAGACAGAGGAGGATATTTTACATCAAATGATTTCAATGCCTTATGTGGGATGGGTGGGATCAAGAGATAGTTATCTTCTCCTAGGACTGCACAACAGAATGGTGTAAACAGAGCAGAAAAACAAATCAATTTTATAGACTGATAGGACCATGATGTTGGATAGGAATATTCCACAGAAGGTTTGTAGAGAAGTTGTGAGCACTGCAATATACACTCTTAACCGAGTGCAAATCAAAGATAGAACTGGTAAGACACCTTATGCACTTTGGTTTGGTCATTTACCTACTGTAAAATACTTTAGAATTTTTTGTAGTAAATTTTTCATAAAGGGAGATGAAGATTTAGGAAATTTTGATGCAAGGCGTGATGAAGGTATATTCCTTGGATATTATACCAAAAGAAGATCATATAAATGTTATAATAAACGACTAGAGAAGTTAATAGAAACCACAAGTGTTAAGGTGAAATTTTGAAAGCCTTGAGAGTATGACAAGATTTAATGTGTCTGATATTGGAAAGAAAATTAGCATTGATAATAAGAGAAAATGTCAACTAATTCAAACCCAAGTCCCTAGTGTACCAGAGACTATAGGTGAAGATGATAGGAACAAAGAAGAACCAAGGCCTGTGATAAAATAGATAGTACCAAGGAGTATAATATTGAATCACAATGAAGGGAAGATCATTGGTGATAATAACAAAGGAATTCAGAAAAGAAGTAAGACACCAGAAGATCATATTTTCCTTATATTAGAAGTTGAAAAAGTTGAAGATGAATGGTCAAGGTTTGTCAAAGAAGAGATTGAGACTATAAATAACCATGTGGAAAAGCTCATTCTTAGGAAAGCTAAACTTGAGGCATTACGTGAAAGGGAAAACAATGGTGTTAGATATGTGAAAGAAGAATACTCCAAGTCTAGTCAAGACAAGCCTTAAGCCAAAGAATCTAAAGCCAAAGAACAAAAGAACAAGGGAAAGAAGAAGAAAAAAGCTAAAGCACAGAAGGACAAAGTCATGCTAAAGGATAAGGGTAAGAAGAAGAAGAAGGAAAAAGTAAACAAGAAGAAGAAGAGTCAGAAGAAGTGTAAGAGAAGAAAGAGGAATAAGAACAAGAAAATTGTGGCAAGATGACCTAAACCTTAGAACTTCAGTGGTAGTTGTTTTCATTGTGGCAAGTAAGGACATAAAGCCTCAGATTGCAGAAGAAAGAACCATTTTTCTAGAGGTAAGAGAAGTTATCATATCTTAGACAAGGCCAATGGTGTGAGAAGGACAAATGATATTGTTATAAGACAAAGATGTACATGTACATGTTCTATAATGAGGAATGATGATAGAAAACAAAAACAAAAATTATATGCCTCAGATGCAATATATCTACGAAGATTGATGAACACTACAAAGACACACAAGAAGATGAGTTTGAACCAAAGGAGAGGAATATGAATATGCAATAAAATAATAGGAACGCACATAAAGAGACAAAATAAAAGGAGAAGGAGAAGAGAGCTGGAAAGAGACAAAAATGCAAAAGTAGGATAAAAAACAAGAAACAAGGACATTGTTAGCAAAGAACCTACTCTTGGAGGCAAGTTAGGAGTCATTACCCCTCTTGATCAAAACTATGATGCAGATGATTGCATCAGTCTAGTATGCTTCAAAGAGAAATCTTAAAATTGGATTGATGTGTGGAGAATGCTACTTAGGGGGAGTAGTAAGCATGGTAAAGAAAATTTGATTGATTAGAAGTTCAGTGTTTGTAGAGAATTACAAGAAATTGCAGAAATAAGTGTGTTAAGTCCTTGGTGTTTGATCAATAGTTGGATGTCTTTAGTGGCTTATAGATGTGTGTGAAAGAAGGAAAGATGAGCTTGACAAGGTAGCAAAAGAAGAGAAGGAAAAGGAAGTAGACATTGATATGACAAAGCAATTTGTATAAGAGCATATGATATGCCTTTGCCATTGATGTCAAAGGGGAGAGAAGCATATGTGAAAAACAATAGTGATCAGAGTTTATAGATTAAAATAAAGGATCATAAGAGTTAGAGATTAGAAGAAGACCGGAGTCATCAGAGATCAGAGTTTGGAGATTAAAAAAAAAAGTTTGTTAGAGTAAACTTTGGTATTTTAACTTATTAATTAAATCATTATTGATTTAATTATTCAGTCACCTTTTTATCTCTAGTTCACTTAAGCTAAACTTTAGACATATAATAATTAATTCTATATTCATTATTATCATGCAACCTAGGTTTCTCCACCTTCTGGGTTCCAATCTCCTTTATAAGGATTAATCTCTTTGTAATTATTAATTCTTTTTTAATTCACTCTATTCTCTATTTGAATAAATATTTCATCTTTTAGATCATTATGAGTTGTGTCTCCATTCTTTACTTTTGTGACAGGTATTTTGCATACAATGGATATTTGTGATTGAATTCTTCGAATTCTAACATGGTATCAAAGCCTTGCTATTGCAGCATGTTCTTGAGTTTTTTGAAGATTTTTTGGAGCGCCGAGAGTTTCAAGTTTTCAGAGTTTTTTGTGTGGATCTGGAGGGGAGCTATTTTTTGGAGCACTTTGGGCACAAACTGACCTCACGATTACACTCAAAAGGCCAAACAAACCCTATTTTCATATAAGGTTTGTCCAATTTGGACACAGTTGAAATTTGGGCCCTCTTTTTTGCATGCACAACCTTGGCACACTTTTTGAGGCAAAAAATGTCTCAGTTATCATGCCACCTTGGTTTTTGTGCTGCTTCAAAATTCACGCTACCGTACCGGGGAAAAAAATTTAAAAATAATATATATTTTTTAATTTCTTAATTTTTTCTTAGTATCTCCGCCAATTTTGGCCAAAAATTTGGCAGTCCTACCAGATTTAGTGGAGCTCCACTAGATTTAGTGGAGATCACTTGGAGTTCTTGTTATGGAGCCCTCTTCAATGTTTTGCTCGTATCTTGAGAAAACAGAGGCATTTTTGGCCAAATGAGATATCGTCGAAAAGCTAGTTTTGAGCCCGATCTGATTTTTCAGGTTTGGTTTTCTGATTTTTCCATCTTGCAGAGTTTTTTAATAGTCAAAGTCAAGGTTCCTTTTTGCACTCTGGTTACTATATCTTTCTCATCTGGACTCTATTTTTTGACTTCCACATGTCTTTGGAAATTTGGTTCTATTCTCCTTCTTGTATGGGTCTTATCGCCAGAATCTGCTCCAAATATATTTTATTCAGTTTTTTTCTTTTTGGCATTCTGGTGGATACCTTGGATGTTTCAGGTCCTGGTATCATTTTCCTTGCATGGGATGACTCATTTTAAGCTATTACTTAAGTTCTTCAGATTTTAGTCATTCCAGAGCATTTTAGAAATCTATTTTTGTAGCATTTCTTTTTTGCAATCACACTGAGACAAAGTGTCATCATTGCATGTTTTGTGCATGTTTGTACTCACAATACATAATAAACTACCATGGGGGGTTTGATCTACCTTTGTCAACTGAGTGTTCCTTCCATGATATTGGCCTCATTATGTGTATCTAAAGATCGATCATCCTTGACACCATCCTTTATATGTGCTTGTACTTTCTTCAACTTGCAATTATTCTTGGCAGCCTTTTTTAGTGTACCCGTCATACCTCTCCATGGTCAACATTATGGGGGGTATTTCCTGTTGGTTCCAATGCTTCCTTGGTTCGATGGAGTGAGCTATGTATTCAATATTTATTCCTATGTACTAGGTGGATGTAGCGGCTAGGTATCTATACATTTTAGTGAGATGTATAATTTACCATATGGACACTTCTTTCATTCCTATTTTGGTGTTTTTTTGCCATCTGTATTGATAGGGAGGTTGGATTTTCCAATCACTGACTCATGCTCCTAGTCTCTACAAGAGACTTTAGGGTTTCTTCTCTACACACCTACATACCTTTAGGATCCTCAACCACTGATGATCCCTTGGTTACTCTATCCAACCCAACTATCAAGAAAGATTCAACAAATCAAGTCTTCTACTTGGTACATACTAGCTTCTCACTCACTAGCCCTTAAGATCCATTAAAGACTTGCAACCTCCTTCTAAAAATGGTAATCTTGAAGAGGTGTGGAGGTGTCTTGGAACATTCCAATTCATTTAACTAGGGGTGTTAGGAGTCCCACTTAGTTCAATTGGGTAGTCGATTTCCTCAATTAGTCACAAAACAGGCCTAAAGGCTAGTAGCCCTATTAGGTCTCTTGTTCCGAGAAAATAGGAATTTTCTCTACTTCCTTCCAAAGTAACCCTACAATATTTCTTTGGATTCTTTGATAATTTTCTAACCCTTTGAGGATTTTTTGGGTCTTGGGGTATCCACCATCCGTACAATACCCTAACTCAAAATGAGTGGATTAAAGGGGGTTTAAGGTCTTCTCTGGCTTCTTGACAAAGATGACTGTATTAGACCTCCATATGGATTGGAACGACCCTCTCCTCTTCACCAAATCTGAGAAAGACTCCTAAATTCATTCACCAAAAGGAAAATTGATCCTAGGTTTCAACCTCTGCAAGTTACGCTCTCTACAACTGTGTCTCCGCTAGCCGGGCTCACCACGGGCTCCCCTAGGAAAAGAAATTAAAAATCACTCCTCTAAATTTGAGGGCCCAAGCTCCTACACACAATATGTACATGGAGTCTACTCACTATTCCCAAGAGCTCATACAAAATGCACAGTGGGATAGTGAGTTAGACTTCCATCTTTACAAACTATCTAGATTGAACTAGAGATAGTGCCAAACACAAAATATTTACAAAAGAAAAAGAAAGAAATTCAAAATTCCTATCTACTTGCACACAAAACTAGGAAAACATCTAAAATAATCCATGCATGAGATACAGTGCAAGATTCAATCCATTAACTACCTACTATAACTGAAAAGAACTAAATTGCACACTAAACAAGCAAACTTCTTATTTTCTCAAAGCTTAGTCCGTACAATTTGATGTCCAACCTTGAATTTAGGTCAAGACATGTCTCAAATAGGTTAGTTCAGTACTTTTTTGTCTCTTAGGACATTCTGTCACCGAATTGCATATTTTGACAATGTTGTCCGAGCAACATTTCAAAATTGCAAAAGTTGCAAAATGCAACTTTTACATCTTTTTGACAACTTTTCCAATTTCCACAAAATGAGTTCAAAAACTCATCAAATCTTACCATAGAACCTAACCATAGTTGAAACATGGTTCTAAACTACTCTAATCCCCACTGACATCATCATTCCCATTTTTCTAATCAGGAGGCTTTACAACTTTATAGCCCCTAATTGCAACTTTCAAAGGCCTTAAAACTCACTAGACCTAAATCCTATTGCACTCACAACTATGGTCAACATGACCTTAATGAAAACAAAAAAATGCCACAAAGGCATACACAAAAAAATTCAAAAATGGATTGATTCAAGCAACCCATAGGTGCTCCTGCACCATTCTCCCCCTCTCCACAGATTTTAAGGTACACGAGGAGAGATCAGAGAGAGATCAATACCTAACTTCTTGAAGTTGCTTTCCTCCACCCATGTAGCTTCAGATTCTGTTTGTCCCTTCCACTATACCAAATGATCCATGCACACCTAGTGTCTATTTGTTTTCTTCGCCCTAGATTCTAAAATCTTGTCTGCTTGAGGCTTAGCTTTTGGAGGTAAGAGCTAATGTATTGACATCTTCCACTAAGTCTTGGTTTCTCTGGTTCACTTCAGACGAATTCCCCTTGAACTTCACTAGGTCTACCACATTAAACACTGGAGAGATGCCCAAATCTAAGGGAAGTCCCACCTTATAGGAATTCTGCCCATACTTAGCTAGTAACCTGCATGGTCCCATTCTTTTCATCTGCAACTTTGTAGGCACTCCTTTCAGAAATCTAGATTTATTCAGATGAACCATGACATAGTCTCCCACATCAAATTGAACATCTCTTCATTTCTCATCCACCTTGGCTTTCATCTTGTGTGTAGCCTCTATTATTGTTTTCTTGACTTGCTCCTGAATCTCTTTCATTGTCTGAGAGAACTCCTCTGCATGACCACTCCTATACTCCATGGCTCCTAGATCTCTGAGCTCACATACACCCCTTGGGTGCATCCCATTTACTATTTCAAAGGAACTTCTACCAGTAGTCCGATTAACACTATCATTATAGGCATACTCATATTGTGGAATCACTAGATCCCATGTCTACCCATATTCCTTAGTTAGGCATCTAAGCAAGTTACCTAACACCCTATTAATCACCTTAGTTTGACCATCTATTTGTGGATGGTAAGCTAATCCAAAGACAAGTTGTTACCCAATTTTCTCCACAGAGTCTTCCAAAAGTGACCCATAAACTTGACATCCCTATCTGACATGATGCTTAGGGGAAGTCCATGTATCCTCACCACCTCCTTGAAAAAGAGATGAGCTATATAAATGGCATCATGAGTGGTCTTACAAGGGATAAAATGACTCATTTTGCTAAATCTATCTACCACCACATAGATACTATCCAATCATGTCTTTGTCATGGGGAGTCCTACTATGAAATCCATGTTAAAGCACTCCCATGGTCTATTGGGAATAGGCAAAGGTTGATACAAACCTGCATTGCTAGCTCCCCCTTTGGCTTTCATACAAACAACACATTGTTCAACATATCTTCTGACATCTCTTGGTAACTTGGGACAATGATAGAAGCTCTGCACTAACTCCACGGTTTTGTCGATGCCAATATGCCCACTTAAGCTACCATTGTGCTTCTCCTGAATGAGATTTTATCTCATTGAACCCTTAGGGACACATAATTGGTTTCCCTTAAATAAAATACCACTCTGTAATGTATATTCTGAAAATTGACTGTGAAAGTGATTTTGGAAATCAGAACATACCTTGTAGGCTTTAGAAAAGTCTTCATCATCTCTATAGAGGTCCTTAAAACTCTCTATGACAATGCTTTAGAGTTGAACTTCTTGAAATGTCAGCAATCTCCTACTCAAAGCATCTGCCACCTTATTCATTTGTCCCTTCTTGTGCTTGATAGTAAATGTGAAGGCTTGTAGGTATTCCATCCATTTTAGGTGCCTATTGCTCAATTTATCTTGGGTGTTAATGTAGCTCAAGGCTTGATTGTCTGTAAACACCACAAACTCCTTATGAAGGAGATAATTCCTCCATTTCCTAAGTGACTAGACTAGAGCATACAACTCTAAGTCATAAGCTGAATACTTTTTCTTTCCTTCGTTGAGCTTCTCACTAAAGAATGCTATAGGCCTATCCTCTTGTCTCAACACTCCTCCTACTGCCACTCCACTTGCATCACACTCTATTGTGAATAACTTATCAAAACTAGGTAACAAAAGGACAGGTTGAGTAGCTACCTATTCTTTCAAATTCTCAAATGCTTTACCTGCTTCATAAGTCCACTTGAACTTGGTTTTCAATCCACCTTTAATGGTGTCTAGCACTGGTGCATAGATTCCACTAAAATTCCTAATAAATTTTTAGTAAAATTGAGCTAATCCATGAAAGCTCCTTACCTCTGTCCTTGTGGTTGGTGTTGGCCAATTCAAGATAGCCTCTACCTTGCTTGGGTCCATCTTCAATGAACCTTGAGATACTACAAACCCCAAGTATACAAGTTCTTGTTTGAAGAATTCACATTTCTCCAGATTAATAGACAATTGTTCCTCTTGTAGCCTTTTGAGCACTATTTCCAAATATTCTAGGTGTTCCTCCTTTGTTTTTCTGAAAATGAGTATATCATCAAGATATACTACTACAAATTTGCCAGTATAATCCTTTAGCACCTCATTCACAAGCCTCATGAATGTGCTAGGAGCATTTGTAAGCCCAAATGGCATAGCTTTCCACTCATACAACCCTTCAGTGGTTTTAAAAGTTGTCTTCCATTCATCCCCATCCTTTAATCTAATATGGTGGTATCCACTTTTGAGATCTAGCTTAGTAAAATATTTGGACCCTCCAAGATAGTCTATCAAATCTTCAATTCTAGGTATAGGGAATCTGTATCGAATAGTAATTCTATTGATAGCCCAAGAATTGGTGCAAATTCTCCACTTACCACCCTTCTTGGATGCCAAAACCACAGGAACGACACATGGGTTGATGCTCTTCTTTACCAATCCTTGGTCAATCAACTCCTACACTTGCCTTGCTACTTCTTGGTTTTTCTCTAGTGTGATCTTGTAAGCTACTTTGTTGGGCAATGAAGCCCCTAGGATAAATTATATTTTATTACTTATAGACCTCTTAGGAGGTGGGTTGCTGGTGTACCATCACTGACTATGTCTCTGAATCTTTCAAGCAATGCTTGTACCTCTACTGGTATAGGTGCTTATGTAGTCTTTTCTACTTCCTTGGGCTTTATACCTATGACATAGCCCTTGATTCCTTCTTGTTGAAGAGTCTCCATGAACTCTTTTCCTCTACTAGGTAGTACACTAGGATTCTTTGACTGGTCTCCCTCTTCATCTAGTAAAGACTGTATCTTAAATGTCTTACCATCCTTCTTGAATGAGACTGAATTTTCTTTCCCATCATAAATGGCTCCTCTGTCATATTTCCATGGTCTGCCCAATAAGAGGTGACATACATCCATAGGAAACACATCACAAATTAACTTGTCTTTTTATCCTCCGGTAGAGAACCCAACCCATGTTTTCTCATTTACAAGGACACTTTGCCCTTTGTTCAACCATGTCACTTTGTATGGATTAGTATGGGGTATCTTTGTTAATTTAAGTTTCTTCACTGCCTCTGCTGAGACTATTTTATTTATGGAACCAGAATCCACAATAACCTTGCACACTTTACCAAATATTTTGTACCTTATCCTAAATAAGGCTCTTCTTTGTTTTGGTTCCTCTTTGACTGGTTGTCTGATCAAGACTCTTCTAAACATTAGATTTCCCCCCATCTCTGATTCTATGTGACTTATCTCTGGTGACTTGACACTTGATGTGTTTGTTTGAGCATATGCCGCTCTCTTTTCATTTTTTGAAGAGGATGCTTTCTCAGGGCACCTATAAGCAGGATGTCCCATTTGTCCACAACTCTAACATTTCATACTAGCAAAGTAAGAATTACTTCTGCCTACGCCTCTTCCTCTGTTAGAACCCCTTGAGTTCCTCTACCTCTTCCATAACCTCCTCTAGAAGTCGTTACACTCCCATTCTCTGCAAGTTTAGACTCTCCCTAACTCCTTTGTTCAGTCCCTCTTCCTTGGTATCCACTTCTGTGACCTCTCTAGTCTCTTCCTCTTCCTCTGCTCTTGGAGTTTTGATCTTGTTTCCTCCTACTCTTATCTTCAATCTAGATAGCCAGTTGATAACACCGATGTACTATTTTGGGACTTAGAAGAGTCATCTCCTCTTGAATACTCCACTTCAAACCATTCAGGCATTTAGCCACTTTAAGGCTCTCATCTTCAGATACATTAGATCTCATACAAAGCTTGTGAAATTCCCTTGTATAGGAATTCACATCAAGATCTTTCTGTCTTAGGCTTTGTCTCTTCTTATGCAATTATATTTCATAGTCATCTAGCATGTATGCCTCTCTCACTTTGATAACCATTCCTTTCCAAGTGGAAATTGGTTTCTTGCCTTCCTTCTCCCTTTCTGCTTGAATGAACTTCCACCATGTCAATGCAAAGCCTCTAAGTATTGAATTTTCCACCTTAAACTTTTGTGCTTCTGTGACCCCATCACATTCAAAATGGTTCTCCGTGCCTTCTATCCAATCCATGACTAGATCTGCCTCCATCTTTCCACTAAGTAGTGGTATCCCTTAAAGATCTTTTCCATTCATGGCTTTCAAAGCCTTCAAGAAAGGTTCTTCTTGCAATACAGGGTCAGGTTCAAGGACTTTATCCTCTTCTGCAACCTCTTTACCCTTGGCTTCTTTCCCTTCAAGTTTGTCACTAACTTCACCAGTCTTAGTCTGCACTTCACTCAATGCTTGCTCTAGTTGGGCTACTCTTTCCCTCAATATCCTATTTTCTACCTCCTGTTCATCAACCTTTTTGGCCAATTCCATATTAGTCACCATGATTGAGGACCCACTGGACTCACAATCTGACATACACTATGTAATCCCAAATCTTTTGGGGCTCTGATACCAAACTGATAGGGAGGTTGGATGAGCCAATCACTGAATCATGCTCCTAGTCTCTACAAGAGACTTTAGGGTGTCTTCTCTGCACACCTACACACCTTTAGGATCCTCAACCACTAATGATCCCCTGGTTACTCTAGCTAACCCAACTATCAAGAAAGATTCAACAAACCAAGTCTTCTACTTGGCACATACTAGCTTCTCACTCACTGGCCCTTAAGATCCATTAAAGGCTTGCAAACTCCTTCTACAAATGGTAATCTTGCAGAGGTATGAAGGTGTATTGGAAAATTACAATTCAATCAACTATGGGTGTTAGGAGTCCCACTTAGTTCAATTGGATAGTTGATTTCCTCATTTGGTCACAAAACACACCTAAAGGCTATCAGCCCTATTAGGTCTCTTGTACCGAGAAAATAGGAATTTTCTCTACTTCCTTCCAAAGTAAGCCTGTAATCTATCTTGGGATTCTTTGATCATTTTCTAACCCTTCAAGGATTTTTTGGGTCTTGGGGTCTCCACCATCCGTAAAGTACCCTAACTCAAAATGAGTGGATTAAAGGGGTTTTAAGGTCCTCCTTGGATTCTTGACAAAGTTTAATGTATTAGACCTCCATCTAGATGGGCACGACCCTCTCCTCTTCAAAAAATATTGTAAAGGCTCCTAACTTCATTCACCAAAAGGAAAATTGATCCTAGGTTTCAACCTCTCCAAGTTATGCTCTCTACAAGTGTGTCTCCACTAGCTGGGCTCACCACTGGCTCACCTAGGGAAAGACATTAAAAATCACTCCTCTACATTTGAGGGCCCAAGATCCTACACATAATATGTACATGGAGTTTACTCACTATTCCCAAGTGGTTGTACATAATGCACAGTGGGATAGTGAGTTAGACTTCCATCTTTACAAACTGTCTGGATTGAACTAGAGATAGTGCCAAATATAAAATATTCAAAAAAGACAAAGAAATAACTTCAAAATGCCTATCTACTTGCACACAGAACTAGGAAAACATCTAAACTAATCCATGCATGAGCTACAATGCAGGATTCAATCCATTAACTACCTAATGTAACTGAAAAGAACTGAATTGCACACTAAACAAGCAAACTTCTTGATTTCTCAAAGCTTCGTCCATACAATTGGATGTCCAACCTTGCATTTAGGTCAAGAAATGTCTCAAATAGGTCAGTTGAGTAGTTGGTTGTCTCTTAGGGCACTCTGTCATTGAATTGCATTTTTTGACAATGTGTTCGAGCAACATTTCAAAATTGCAAAAGTTGCAAAATGCAACTTTTACATCTTTTTGACAACTTTTCCAATTTCCACAAAATGAGTTCAAACACTCATCAAATCTTACCATAGACCCTAACCATGGTTGAAACATGGTTCTAAACTACTCTAAGCCCTATTGACATCATGTTGACATCATCATTCCCATTTTTGCTAATCAGCAGGCTTTACAACTTTTTAGGCCCTAATTGCAACTTTTAAAGGGCTTAAAACTCACTAGACCTAAATCCTATTGCACTCACAACTATGGTCAACATGACCTTAAGAAAAACAAAAAAATGCCACAAAGGCATACACAACTAAATTAAAAAATGGATTGATTCAATCAACCCATAGGTGCTCCTGCACCATGTATCTTTGAGTTTCAATGTTTGCCTTTGTTTGCCATCCTGATTTGAGTGGTGTCATTTGAGGGCACTCATGCAGATTACATTCTTCTCTATCTGATCAGATTATATTTTAGTGGAGGTTCCAACAGTTATTCATTGACAGTGTTTGCAACTTCATGCTACAGTGATGTTCTTCATGTTCTTCCTTTGTTCCTGTCTTCTAGGACATTCTCTAGTTTGGAGGCTTCTTCAGTCCTTCACTAGTCTTCATCTCTTTTTGGAGAGGGGTTTTTCACACTGGTTTTTCTCCTTTTCTCCTCTTTACAAAGATTTTTTTGTACTTGGGTACCTGATCAGGGCTTGTTTCCAGAAGCCAAATTTCCTACTTCTAGTAGTTGTTTCTAGGTTTTAGCTTCTCCCTAAGTTTATGTTAAGGGGGGGGGGGGGGGGGGGGGGGGGGGGNTGTGTTAGAGTAAAAATATTTTTTCACTTATTAATTAAATCATTATTTATTTAATTATTCACTCACCTCTTTATCTCTAGTTCACTTAAGCTGAACTTTAGGCATATAATAATTAATTCTTTATTAATTATTATCTTGCAACCTAGGTTTCTCCACCTTTTGGGTTTTGATCTCATTCATAAGGATTAATCTCTTTGTAATTAGTAATTATTTTGTAATTCACTCTATTCCCTCTCTAAATGAACATTTCATCTTTCAAATAATTATGAGTTGTGTCTTCATTCTTTTCTTTTGTGATAGGTATTTTGCATATAAAGGATCTTGATGATTGAATTCTAACACAATTCACATAAGATAAGTTAGATATCAGAGTTTTATGATTAGAAAAGAAGAAAGAACAGTTCAAATAAGAGAAGAAATCTCATATATACTTGCACATAAGAAAGAAGAGTGTACATATAAGGGGTTAAGCCGATGGAGAGAAGAGTATGTAATCATATTAAAACCAAGGATAACATGTTCCTAGGGGTAGCATTGACAGAGAAGAGGTGTTGAAGCAAATAACAGTTAGAGAGACTCTAAAAGATAATGATATATTATGGATATTATTGGTAGTACTATTGGTTTTTGATTGCATTACTATGTTTTATTGTATTTCCCATCACATGTTGCCATCAATCTCAAAGAGGGAGATTGTTGGAAAGTTGGATACATTTTAATTGATGTCAACATGTCTACTGTGATGTTTTTTTAAGTCTACTATGTTGCTTGGATGTCTAGTGTGAAGATCAGATGGTTTTGATATCACTTATGAAGTTTGGTTGATAGATATGCAATTTTTTCCAGTAACACAAAATGTTCAGACGAATGACAATAAAAGGTTACTAAAGATGAGGAGTCACGCACCTCATGGGATGTTGTAGAAGTTGTCTATACACTTCATGTTAATTTTGAGTTTCTGACATGATGATTTGATCAAGCTATGATGTCACAGATGAATACTGATTATTTTGCTAATTGTTAGTGTTACAAAGTTATAGAGTTTCAAAGATTGCTTTCGTGCAAGTGCAGTAGATGAGAAATTTGTTTGCGCAGCTGGGAATGTTTTAAGGACATAACAATGTGTCTAACATTCAAAGGGTTTGTGATTCTAATGATCCACAAGGCAGTTACAAGTATTTTAGTGAAGGATGACAGTGTTTTTGAATGTTTATGATAAGATGCTGATAGATCCGATGGGTGCAATGGATCTATTTGTTTGTTTGATCTTAATAATGTCTTAGGATGATCGATGATTATGTGCCTAGTGATTTGGTAGTTTACATTGATCAAGGTGAGCAAGTTCAATGAATCTAAGTAATGTTTTTGTGATCTTATTTGACATGATTAAGAAATATTATAAGATGGTTTATAAGAGATTGGTAAATCATTTTAGGGTAATGATCATGAACTCAAGATGTTAGTAATGGATCTAAGGGATGTTTGGAAAGTGCACAAATATCTTTATGGTTTATTTTGGCGCTGAGAAAAGGATGATTAGGGATTAGGTTTTTACCGACCTATTTATTGATAAATATGGTTAATTAGGGTTAGATTGATGTTTCGTATGTATTTGTCATTGTTTTGAGTTTGTAGAAGCAGGTGTATGCTAGTAAATATTTTTTGTAGATCTATTGAACGTTGAATTGCTTGTTTGTGATGTGGGAGAAAGAATTGCAACAAGGAATCTGATTGTACTAAAAAGGAACTGAGCGAGGCATGGTGAGATGCTACTATACAGTTCATGAATTATCAAATTGGAGTTTAAAAAGTGTTTTTAAGTCAGTAAGACTTTGAATCGTAATTATAAGTCAGTGTGACTTCCTTAGGGTGGGTGCCCAAGGCGAATTGAATAGTGAACTCCAGGCAGTGCACTTGAATGCATGTGCATTCCTCGTATTTTAATAAGCTATACTTCTAAGAAGGTATCAATCTTATTGTGGACCTATCAACCACACTATGGTTTTCACCCTAGTTTTGGTTTCCACGATAAAAATCGTTGTGTTATGTGGTGTTGATATTTTCTCATTTGTGTTTACATGCTTTACTTTTTGCAAATTAGTAATAACAATTTATGTGATCAAGGGTTCTATGCTTGAATGGTTTTAGGGTTTTAAAGTTTAAGTATTTTGGTAGCAACCGATTCACCCCCCTAGTTGTTTGTTGCTTATTTCCTATAGTAGGAACATCCACTAGTCTCAGATGACTTATCTTGAATCGCCATATTTACACCCTTGCGAAGGGCCAAGCCACTTCGAGTAGGAAGTTGTGCAAGGGGGATCATTAAATCTGTGGTTGGGAGATAAAAAATGCCCTAGTGATACTTTCCCTTAATGTTATTTACTAGAACTCAATAAAATCCGAATGAAATCCAAATGCTTGTACACTCACAGTAATCTTCTGAACTTACTTCGTTTTTCCTTATTGAAGATAATTTGATAAAGATGATATATGGTCAATTATCTATTTTAAATTAGCAACTTTATATTTCATTAAGATGAAATTTAAATTATAATTATTTAAAAAAAAATGTTAGTTAATGTTAGCTTGCATTTGATTTCGAGTTTTGTAGTTTATGTTGGTTAATATTTATTCCAGTTTCAACAATTTAGCTTGTTATAATGCAAGTCAATTTTAGCAAGACAAAAGTGATGGTTTCCTCTAATAAAAGAAAATATAACCACCATAAGTTTTACTTTGAAGGTAGTACTCTTGAAGAAGTGTTAGATTACAAATACCTCATAATTGACTTCAATACAAATTTAAGTTGAGAAGGGTGTAGAAAGAAGCGAATTTTGGGAGGTTGGAAATCATTTTATGCTTTCCAAAATAAACATAGAGAGACAAAGCTATGAGATTGGAAAACTACCCAAATTCTTTTTGGGATTTTAGTGCTTTCAGTTGTTCTTTATAGCTATGAACTGTTGGCCAACACCACTTCTAATTTATAGTGAAATGAAATTGAGAAAATTAAATGCGCTTGATTACAAACAATTTCAAAATTAAAAGTTTAATCCCTTATGATATCATGTTGAGTGAGGTGGGGGGTGCTCTTATTGAAGCGATTGCTATGGTGCGATTCATAAGATATTTTAAAAGAATTGAGCAAATAAAAGAGGGCAGATGACCTAAGGTTGTCTTCAATGACATATTGTGCCAAAGAAAGAAGATTTGGCTGCGACAAAATAAAAATGGTTTAGTAACTGAGATATTTAATTGAACTCATGGCCCATAAATAGTAAGGAGACAGAGACTTTTATTGTGAATAAATTCCACAAGCATTCTTGGGATAAAGGTTTAACGAGAAAGAAAGAGTTTTATATTGCAGAGTTTAATCCCACTCGTAATAATCATCAAAAAATGTACATATGGGTCAATATCTCTTGAAGAGCCAAAATTATTCTTGTTGGTGTAATTAATTATTTACTAATTACACTTTAGTTAAGACTACTTAGGACAATGCATACATAATAGTTTGTATTTGAGACACTTAAGAGTTTGCACCTTTATTTGCACATGGTGTAGGAGAAATTCCACTTTAGATGGTGATAGTAGTTATCACATTCCTCTTTACGTGTTGCCTCCACCTTTAGTGCACTTATCACACTATCATCTTCCACATGTTGCACATACTTAATTGTATAATGGATTATGATCCACCTTTGGTGGACATGTGATTCCATCTTGTGTGGGTGATAAACTATTTATTCCTAATCATGGTCTCTTATTGTCTTGTCTATCTAAGCAAAATATTTTACATTGTACTCATTTATCATTCAATATATCAGTTATGGTATTGAATCTGGTTGGTTCATTATTGCGTCATTGATGAGAATACAATTTGTTTTTGTCTATATTATCTCTCTTGTCTTTGTGCTATTCATTGGCATCTAGATCCTTGGCTCATTTCTATATGCAAATTCTTACATGGTATTAGAGCCATTGGAGTGTCCTTGAGTAGCCTATTTGTAGAGATATTGGTGTCCTTGAAGGAGAGAAAATTTTCATATTTGAGGACTAGCAATCTTCAAGACAATCCTATGCCAAATTCGAGCTCACCATTGAGTCTTGGAGGTTGTTTTGGTAAATTGTGACTATAAATTTGTCTATATTTGACAAAAGTTGTTTTAGGGGCAAAATTTTTAGTAGATCGAGTCATACCCGATCTTCCATTATTGGTACAATCTGTGAGATTTTTTTAAATTTTTTTCCAATAATATAGTTTATTGTCATAATATATTCTGGCATTTTTTGGCGAAAAATATTTTTGGGTCCAAAAGACCCCCTGATTGTCTCTACAAGCAGTGCAGGGCATAATACACTTTCAAATCACAGTCTAAAGACTATAACGTCCTCATATCCATACAGTTTTTGGTCAACTGACAATAGGTGACTAGGCAGCCACATCCCGACCCCTGACCCAATCATTTCTAGAAAGCATCATTGTTGGGTGTGACCACAGTCACAAATTCAGGTGCAAGCCCTTTGGCATATAAACAAAGTAAATTACCAATACGAATCTCATGTGGGATAATTCTCAATATCCTCAATAAAATAATTACCGAATCTAGTTGTCACATTTTGAACATATTCAAAGCCTCAATATCTGACACTCTAGACAATACATTTATGGCGGTCAACCAACTGACTTTGCAGTGAGTTTGTGGAGCTGCATATAAAAAAAAGCACAAACTTTCACATCCCACTCAATATGGGACTAAAAAGTCCCAACCCTCTAGGTACCACCACTAGCACTAGCACTGCCACCATAGGTTGCATCCTCCACAACCACCACACGGGCCACCCGCTACATGACCCATTCAAAAGCCACCACACGATAGCTCGAGTACAACCACACAAATGAAGTGAGTAGTCAACACGTGTTAGATTGCCACGTCAGAACTCTTAATTAGTAGAACACCGTCAATGACAACGTGGAGTACATATTTTCCAGATAAGCAACATGTCAGTGCCTAGTAGGCATATATACAAAACAATACCTTTCCAACACGTGTCTTATTTAAATTTCAATTTGACGACTGTTTGTCTATCAATTGCAGGGGTTGTTGTCTTGTGGCGATGACCATATGACTGTCAAATTTAATATAATGGTTTGTTGAAATCAACAAGGTTTGAATATTCTACCCCTTCACCATTTGACTTTTTGATTTTGCAGTCCAACTTTGAAGGCTCATAACTTGCTCATTTTAACTACTTTTTTCAAGCATTCTTTTTTTTATTTGGGGTAGAAAATCTTGAACTTTCTAGTGGTGGTGTTATTCTCTAATTTTGGTGCACAAATTTGCCAAAATTGCAAATTTTCATGACTATACTTGTCTAATCCTCAATTTTGCAACTTTAGAGGCTCTATTCAGGCTCATACGAACACATTTTTTAGGTCCATTTTTTTTTAAAGTACATAATTTTTTGTCTACTTCATTATTTTGCTATCAGTTTTTAGTCATTGTGGACAGAAATATCATTTTTTGAAACTTGGTCTTTTTTGGCCATTTATGATTATTGTAATGCTAAGACTTTAGTTGAATCTTTAGCAATTGATTTGAGTCCGATTTGGCCTCATCAAGGCAGTGGTAACCATTGAAATTAGAAGTTAAAGTTACCTTGTTTTGCAAAGTGCATTGTGGGGGGTTATCATTTATTGATCTTAATTTGTAATGTGAGAAGTGTATCATTCATGTAATCATGCCATATGCAACACATCCTTCTATAACTAAATTGACTAGGGCTAATTACGAGTCATGGGAAAAAAGAATCATCACACATTATAGATGACTTAATCTCTTGCCTCACCTTTATGAATTCATTCCTAAGCCAAAGTCACAATTAAATAAATTAGTTTGGGGAAGTAATAATGATCACATCAAAGGTTTGATCGAGAGAAACATCAATTAATGTCTCTTCCATGTCATCTACCCAAATATTGAAGGTATTTAGTGCACTCACACACTTTGGACCATTATTTGGGAGCATTTTGGAGTTCCACGTATTCCTCCCTTCCTAGATGATCCTGTTGCAGATTATCTCATTCCACTTGATGATGCAAACAATATTCCCTTTAATGATGATGCCTTAGAGGACACTAAATTTTTTGTAGCACTTAAGAGTTACGATGATTCAAAGACTACACCTACTTCCCCAGTTGAGATCACACATTCATCTCTTGTTGGTGGTTCCAATGAGTCATTGAAAGAGATATTTATTTGTCTCCTTGATTGGGATTCCTATTTGCCAAACATTAGTTCATTGTTTGTAGAGTCTCACATTTCAAATTTGGGAGACATACTTGAGAGGATTTCTCTACTCTTTGATGACAACTTCACCACTTTTGGAGAATCTTCTTCACCTTCTTTGGAGATTGGCATTCATGAGTCTCTTTCTTCACTTGATATGTCACATTGTTTGGTTCAGGTTGATCATGCTTCAACCTTGGAGACTCCCATTTAATTTTTAGAGATGTCACTTCTATTTGATGATACTTGTGGCAACAATGTTGCCACTTCATCTTTGTCTTTGGAGCTTGTTCAAATTCGTTTACCATTGGTTCCTTTCTTGTCACCTTCTATTGTGATTGGGTATGTTCCTGATTGGTTTGTGGTATCTTCATCATCCAAGGACATGGCAACACATGAGCAGATTTCAGAGGCAACATCATCATATTTCATTTGGATTCCATTTCTTAATTCCTATAAAAAAAGAGAAGCATTCTTGCATTTGTACTTGGTATATCTTCTTTCCAAGGAGATAAATGTTGTTTGTAGGCATTGGACTATGTTTTGTATTCAAATACTTACCATTTTTGCAGAACATTGTTCATTATAGGGGGCTATGCAGTTTCCATCATTCCTTCGTATGGAGGGATATTTGATTGTATATACATGATGTATGTAGTCCTTGGGGGGTCTTGAGTCCTCCATCCATACATATTGAGGTTTCTTTCTTCGGATTGGGGATGCTTCATACATACACCATTAGCTTTGTTTCTTCCTAAGGGGAAGAATGTTGTTCAATGATTCTACACTAGCTTCTACATGCAACATGGAGCATCTACCATTGGTGTACCTCATATGGGGGGACTTTTCTCTATTATGGGGGGCTCTTTTTCCTCATATGGAGTTTTGTCCTCATTCTTCTTTGAGATTTCTTTTATGTTTTCATCTCTCTTGTGGGGGCAGTGTTGTCCCACTGGGTTTTCTCCCTTTCTATGCTTTATGAACGATTTCTCGCATTGCATTGCATATTGTACATGGGTACCTAACATTGCATTGTAGTCAGAACCCATCTTGCATTGTGAGTTTAAGTGCATTCCCCTAAGTTGCACTTCTTCAGGGGGGAGGGCAGTGTTGGTGTACAATTAATTATTCACTAATTATACTTTACTTAATCTTACTTAGGATAATGCATACATAGTAGTTTGCATTTGAGACACTTAGGAGTTTGCACCTTTATTTGCACATGGTGTAGGAGAAATTTCACTTTAGATGGTGATAGTAGTTATCGCATTCTACTTTATGTGTTGTCTCCACCTTTAGTGCACTTATCACATTATCATCCTTCATATGTTGCACATACTTCATTGTATAATGAAGGATGATCCACCTTTGGTGGACATATGATTCCATCTTGTGTGGGTGATAAGTTATCTCCTCCTTAGCATGGTTTCTTATTGCCTTGTCTATCTAAGCAAACACTTCTACATTGCACTCGTCTATCATTAAATGCATCAACTATGGTATTGAATCCAGTTGGTTCATTATTGCATCATTGATGAGAATACAATTTGTTCTTGTCTATATCATCTCTCTTGTCTTTTTGCTATTCATTGACCTTTAGATCCTTGGTTCATTGCTATATGCAAATTCTTATACTAAGTTAAGAACCAACTCTCATAAACTTCACTATGAAATTAAACGTTGCAAAAGATCAAAAGAAGCTTGGAAAGAAAGAGTGTATTTTGTACACATCCTAAAAAGTGGAAACAAAAAAACATTTTATTTTAGAGTTTGATGCCTTCAAGGGCAACATGGACAATTATGTTAATATCTTGACAACTAACTCTTGAATCGATTTATTCAACAAGAGGACTATTGAACAATGAGAATCACTCATTATCAAATTGCACAAGAAAAGGACCGAAATAGAGAAATGTGTGAAGCTGTGGCTATCTTTAGCTTTGTGGGCTTTAAAAACAATTTCTTTTATTTCTTTCTTTGTTTAGAAATATTTTAAAGATCTTGAATGGGAAACCATGCGTCCATTTTAGACCTAGTATCTCTGCATAATTCCCTAACCGTAACCCTAACATGGATCAATAACCCTAAAATGGATCAATAACCCTAATCCTTTTTCGATCTAGTACCTCTGCATAATTCCCAATATAATGAATCCTGCGATAGGGTTTAAACTAACAATGATTTAACATTTTATAACTTATGGAAGCGATTTACGTTTCGCAGTGAGGTTCAGCGATGCTTACAATGTTCGTGTTTGCGTGGGTGGCTTTAATGTTTTTTTGCAGGCGGAATCCTGAAGCTTCCTTTGATTTGAGGTTGAATCAAGTTCAAGAAGTCTGGAGTTTCCAGAACTCTCAGCTTTCGAATATGTTGTATTAGATCCGTTCGTAGAAACCCATTGGTAGGCTTAGGGTTATTTAACAGAGGACACCGGGTGCCAACATTTGGAATAGCTTTGCTTATGACTTTTGACAAAAACCTCTCTCTAAACCTTTTAGGCATCTCTGCACATTTGTGAGAGGCGCGTTTAGCCATGTCTGCTACACATCTGTGAGAGGCGTGCTTAGCTATGTCTTCATGTTTGCAAACTGGGCTTTGGAGGGTTTCATATCCGATCGAGCAGTTAATGTGCCCTTTGTTAACTAACCCTAACCCTAGCTATGTGTTTCCTTTTCCTTGGTGGATGTCTGGAGGGTGTTACAAGTGCCTGCGTTTGTGTGTAAGGTGAATGCAGCGGGCAGTGAGCGCTATGTTATCTATGTCGAAGCTAACGCTTGTGCGGTAAATGTGATTGTTTTCAAGGAGAAGACGAATGTGATGTTGCTTAGTGACAAGCGTGGGCAGACCAGCGTTGCATTTCACACAAATGTCGAGGACAACCCTACAGCCTTCGGCTCTGCAACTTTCAGTATACTTTTTAACCCTCTTTTCTGTAAATATGAATTAGCTCCATTAAAGAAAAGATAATAAAATTATTTCTTCACGATATTTTTACTCAGTTCAGAGTTATATGGTCATTTCTTTAATAAGTGCAGTTCTCTTTTTATCTATTGTACTCGATTACACAGTTTATTTTACGATATTTTCGGCCAATATAGACTTATCGGATCATTTCTTTAATAAGTTTGGTTCGTTTTATTGTGCTTGATTACGCATAGTTTCAGTTTAGTGACATTCTGACATTCGAGAACGTGAGTAGCAAGAAGTGAAGAATATATTATGTTTTTATTGTATTTCGAGTCTGCAATGGTAGACTGATTTTCTCCAGTATTGTGCAGTACATGTTTGAAAGATTACTGTAGGTTTCTATTTTTATTTTTATTTTTATTTTATTTCTTTATATTTGAGGAATCTGCCAACGTTTGGTTTAGGCTGCAATCTATTGACAGGATTTACTCCTGCAGTTGTATGCTTCAAACAATCTGCGAGCCTTTAATGTAATTGGTAATCGATTCTCAGTTATTTTCTTTGAGCACTCTGCAAACGATGGATCTGAGCAGCAATATACCGGCATGATTGACTACTCTGCAATGGCATTCTTTGAGCAATCTGCGAGCCCTTAATCTAAGTGGCAATCGACGGACACGAATACGCCTCTGCACTTGTGTAGTTTTTGCAATCTCAGCGACAATCAGTTAACAGGATTTATTCCTCCTTAGTTGTTCTCGATAAGCAATTTCTGTGATAACAGCTTGACTGGAACAATCCCTTCTGCAATTTTAAATGCCCAAAATTTGACATACCTATTTATTAATAACAACTTTCTGAATGGCCCAATTCAAGAGCAGCTCACAAGTTGTACTCAACTCCAATCGCTTGAACTGGAGAGCAATAGATTGGGAGGTCCGTTGAACCATGTGCTGGCTAAACTTCTGCAGTTAACGGATTTGTCACTGTCAAATAATATGTTTGAGGGACGTATTATAGATGAGCTCTCAATTTTATCTATTTTTATTTATGTGAAATCTACTATCCGGCAACATATTTTCGAAAATTCTCAATCTTAAGCAGCTGACTGCTTTGTGTTTCCATAAAGATTTTCTAACATGAATTATCCCACTGAACATTGAAAATGGATTTTTCTTACAGGTTGACAGGTGAAATTCATGAGGCTTTATCTAATATGAGTCAACTTTATTTATCTCACAGTCGCACACATTTTTTATGTATTCTGAAATTTCTTCCAATACAGGGTTTCAGAAATCTGGAAGCGGTAGTCAATTTCAACGCCAGGCAATTTCTTCTGTTAATTGAAGTTCAAATTGTTTTTGCCTTAGACAAATAGGTACTAACAAGTTTTAATCTGATGGTAAGTGCAGCTACGTCTGCCAAAGGATGATTGATTGCTCTACGTGTGGGTGCCGATCTGTCAGCCTTTTACCTCTCCAACGTTGTGGGCTTCCAAATAACTTCATATGTTCACACTGTCCGCCAGTTTCCTAGAGGCTGTAATATCCACGGTACTGTAGACATATATTGGGCAACACAGCAACCATTTTTCAGAATCAAATATAATTGACCTATCGGCCATGAATAGAACCAGACTCAAGCCAGGTGGTAAAGTAAAAACCTGAGGATTGATTATCATTTAACATGGAATGAATCTACTGGGCTTTCATGATCTTAGAAAAATTGCCACCCACACAGAGGGAAATTTGGGAAGAGAGAGAAAAAGAGACACAGGCAGGGGAGAGGGTGTGGCAGTCCGGGCGTTGGGGCAGTGGAGGGTGGTCTTAGGGATTGCAAATGTAAAACAAACTGAAGGACACTCGTGCCGCTGTCAAGAGAAGCAATAACAGGGCGCCCAAGGTACCAGCTATCTGCCATGGAACGATAAATACTTAGAAATTGGCTTCATGGAATTGTGTACAAATGCAATCCCTCTTTCACCTTATGGATAATTTTGTAGGTTCAATTCCTTACTTTTAGTTAAGGAGTAGAAAAGGTTCACCACTTGTTCCTTGCTTCTTAATCAGATATGGAAGTACATCTGCCTTCCATAGCAGAGCAACGTTCTCCTTTTGATCAATTCACCTATAAATATAACATAACAGTGGAGACAACGACGAGGATGTTGGTGTGCTCGGAAAGGCATAGGTGAATAGGGACTTTTGTGGAAGCAACAAACAAGTTTGAACTTCTCAACTTCCTAACTAAACGAATGTGCTCCATTGACTCGGTTTGACATATTTATGGATCAGACCAAATCCATTGCTGATCAGAGCTGAATAACCCAACCAGAGTACCGACATTTTCATTTCGTTCAAATTTGTACATTGTGGCCTCTTCAGATCCACTTTTTTTTAGAAGGCCATGAAAAATGTTCTTACTGATAGCCACCTCGCCTACTGATTATAATGTTCCGAACATCACTTGAATTCCTTTCGAATCGGACAAAACGCCTTCCTCTGTTTAATATTTTTTTTAATGCAAGTCTTGTTCCAAGGAATGTTTGAAGTTAAAAGATTGCTTTAAAATTTTGTATAGAGTTGCTGATTTATTTTAGCAAATCCATTGCTGATCAGAGCTGAATAACCCCAACCAGAGTACCGACATTTTCATTTCGTTCAAATTTGTACATTGTGGCCTCTTCAGATCTTGTTCTATTCAGATCCACTTTTTTTTAGAAGGCCATAAAAAATGTTCTTACTGATAGCCACCTCGCCTACTGATTATAATGTTCTGAACATCACTTGAATTCCTTTCGAATCGGACTCAACGCCTTCCTCTGTTTAATATTTTTTTTAATGCAAGTCTTGTTCCAAGGAATGTTTGAAGTTAAAAGATTGCTGTAAAATTTTGTATAGAGTTGCTGATTTATTTTAGCATGGCCCGCACTGCTATTCTTTTTTGTCCAACAGTTTGTTCATTCCGCTTTTCTTTCGTTTTAATAAGAACTTTGAAGATGACAATTCGTATATATACATCCTGATAAACCACGGCATGAATGTTGATGGTACCAAATTTTGCGTGGCATACTGAAATTAAAGTCAAAACATAACCAATACTTGATTGACAGAAGTTGTTATAATCGTCATCAGCAGCAAATACGAGGATTAATTAGAGAATACAAAACCGATTGAAAGCAATAAATCCTAGGGAATTCACTATGGTTGGGATGGCCTGCTCGATTGTAGTTAATTTCTGGTAATGGCTGCATTGGCAGTGACTGTTCTAGTTTCCCTGAACAGTGAGAGTGCCCATTACGGTAACTTGATTGTACAGAGCTCAATTCTGTGGCAAAAGGGAAGGCTATCCGTGCCCAAATGGTCAAAATATGGATTTGAAGTTGGGAACATTTCTTGGAAACCGTCTTGTGAATATGTATTCGAAGTGTGGGAGCATTAAGGATGCACGCGGTGTTGTTAAAACATGGCTCAACAAAATTTAGTTTCTTGGAACGTCAAAATTTAGTTTTTTATTTTTTATTTATCATTTTTTAAAGCTCTTATAAGAAGGGGGTCTGAATACAAACATAGTTACCATTTTTATAAGTAAAGCAGAAGGAGAAAGAATTAGGATGCAGTCTAACCCCATGTCCCCATGTAGCTGCTTAAGTCTACTTTTTGCTTATAAATAAGCTATGCAAGTGTTCCCATGTAATATTTTAATAATGGACAAAGGAAAATATGGAATCTTTTCCTATTTTCATGGAGCAGCTGCTGTTTATTAAAAAAATAAGCTGTCAAAAAAAGGGAGGGGCTCAAAATAAGCAGCAACTGCATATTAAAAAAAATGACAAGTGGCTGCATAGAATTTTTTCCCTCTTTTTTTCTTTTACTTCTATTATTTTCCCTCCATTTTTTCCCTCCCAAATTTATGTCCGTGTGTTTTTATAAATAAAAACAATTTACTACTATTTTCACCGTGCATCACAGAGTCTGCATACTTCTGGAAAATATTTCACAGTTGCAGGTATGTTTATCTGCTTCGTATTAGGTATTTATGGTTTTCATGTTTTTACTTTTTCCATATATAAAAATAATTTTCTGCACAGTTTTTCTATTTTTTCAATGATATTTGGATTACTCATCAGGGTTTCTGGAATTCTAGAATTTGATTTTTTAAATTTTCCAAATGAAACTATTGAATTAGTCGTGCTGCTGCATTTCTTATTTATGACCTTTATTTTAATCTTGCTCTGTATTTCATAGCATATTTATTAAAATTTTGTTTATTGAGATTGTTCAATGTAAACTGTAACAATGACAATACAGATTTCATTTTTATGTATGCATGCGTTGATTATAATTTAGTTACTATTTTTTCCCTCTAAAACATGTATGAATCTGTTTGCTTGAATACGATTAGTTAAGCTCTTTTTGAATCTGTTATACAGTCACATACATATTTAACAGTAGAATGAAATGCAGCTGGATTTTATTAGATTTTCATTGCAATAATGTTAATTCTATTTGTTATTATGAAATTGCAAATTACTCACTCCTGTTTACTTTTAATCAATCCAAAAAATGGTGGAATTAGTAGTAAGTAGGAGTTTTGAATTTCATTTTTCAATTTATAACTATATTAGTTCAAACCAATAGATAAAAACAGAGGTAATCAGGAAGATATCAATGCAAGCAAACCACATTCTCTTTACTAGGAAAAAAGTATCAACTACATAAAAAAGAACATAAATCATTTCACATAAAATGACATGCCTAGTAATTAAATAAATAATCAGAAAATTAGTCTAATTGTAAAATGGGCCATTTCCTGCAGCAATAATCCAGTTAAAAACCCAACAATCATGCCTCTGCTGGGAACACAGTTCATTGTCTTGTCATTTGCTCTCTCAAGGGAACAACCTTTCTATGGAACCTCTATTTCTAGGTGCTTTTGCAAGAAGAGAACACCCAATTGAAAATCAGGAAAGTAAAAAATATTTTGCATTTGCTCTTCAGAAGCCTGATTTCTTTGCTGGCCTAAAAATTCAGATTGGGCTAGTAAAGCCTTGGTAGCAAAATCAAATTGCAGACTTATAAATCCTAGACTAGGCCTTCAGAAATCCATTATGCTTCCCAAATACTTGGGAGGCAAATGTCAATTAATATTTGGCATTAACCCAAGCCAACGTTAAAGCACCAAAAATGACATGGTGGCATATGAAGAGAACAAGTCTGTGGCTCAAGGATTGGGCATTTCATTATCCCTGCCTCCACCCACTTGTATCCACTTTTTCCAACAGATATAGTTAAGCGGAGTGTGATCCGAAACGTTGATGCTAAAAAAAATACACAATCTAAGTCAGAAATACAACTCTAAATTCAATGGATTGTGGAAATCTGATCGATTTAATAAGATATAGTTAAGTCGTCCACTAGACCCCTTGACCCTTTTAGTTTTGTTTGATGGTTATGCCAAGTGAAATCCTTGGATACAATGGGTTGGCTGCTTAATGACTTATTCTAAGAATGGTAAGATCAATACTTCCCCTCTAATATAGAGGATAATTTATTTTCTTATTACTGCATTCAATTTAGAAACAATGAATATTGCATACTCAAACTAGATTTATCTTACAACTTCTCCTAGATAAAGAAGAAGATATAAAAGCATTATGGTAAATACTAGAATTGATTCATCATATTTTCACCACTGTTGTGGTGCC
>MU224575.1:417985-513802 GCA_018584345.1 Thuja plicata
CAATCCATAATGGTGTGGTTTGTGTACTTCTTGAACCATTAAACCATCTCCAGACAAAACTCAGCAGCAGGAATGCTACATAATTTCATTTTTCAGCATGCTATGAATAAAATTCATAGGTCTCACCTTTAAAGATACTATATGATGGTTGAGGCATGGTACTGTTTTAGTTTTTATTCAAGTTCAAACCTCTACAAAGTTGTATTCTCTTTGGATTCATGCCCCTACTAAGTTGTTGTACTCTCAGACTTGTATTTCATCTTTTGTTGAGGATGGGGCACCTGTTTTTGGTTCCACCAGCTTGGCCCAGCTAATACCCAGATTGAGGAGGCATTGAGGGTGATGGAAGGGACTCGTACACTCACCCTTGACATCCATCTCTCCTATTGGAATTACATACCCATTTTATAAATCCATATCATGATATCTCTATATTTGTGTGGTTTAACAAGGGTGTCAGACCATGACGCTTGATACTCGTTGCAATCTTAAAAGCTTATATAAGTAAATTTATTTAGTGATTTTGTGGCTGGTACTATTTTGAGAAATGTTACTGTCCACACTGAACCAATATTGTTGCTGCTTACACAACTCAAACTCTCACTAGTTCACTACAAGTGGAAAGAATCTCACAAATAATTAATGTTGTTGTGCATAATATTCTTTCTATAGTCTAGATATGTTTTATGTGATGTGCTATTAGACATTTTTGTTCAAGATTTTCTTTTCAAAATTGTACTAAATTAATACAGATCTTGGGAAGAAACAAAGAAAGAAGATATAAAAGAATTTAGAACAAACATGTTAATTACTAAAAAAATTATTCCTTGTATTAGAGAGTTAATAATGATAATTTTATGGGATAAAGAGATTTATTTCTCACAAATTTAGTTGTTTCAATGTAGATACCAGCAACTTATTACTTTCTATGGATAAAACTACATCCCGTCCAATTCCTTAGTATGGTTTCATAAATTTTACTACAATGCTTACACAAGATAGCATGGGTGAAAATTTGATATCCTCTAGTAATGACTATTATCCAGAGTTTGTTCCCAGCACACAAGTGAACAATGAAGAAGTGTTCACTGAAGAAGTGATAATTGAAAAGGAAGTCCCAACCAATGAAGTGGAAGTTATAGATAATCAATATAATGTGCCCCCTCAAACAAAAAGTAGAGTTGTTGGAGCATCACAAACACAATGTTTCTAATTGAAGCTAAAAGAATTGAGAGAGAAACACAGTCAAGTGGTGGTGCAATGAGAAAAACATTAAATTCTACTGAAAAATGAAAAATAATTCAAGAATATTGCTCTTCTTATGGTGTTCATCAGACAACAAACCAATGCAGAGATCGTTGGGAGCATCTTCAACCAGATTACAAAAAAATTAGAGACTATGAACATAACATTCCATCTAGGCATGACAGTTACTGAAATATGACAAGTCGGGAAAGGATTAAAAAGAAACTTCCCACAAAGTCCATTGTTGAACTTTATGATGCAATGGATACAACTTTTTGGTAAAGATCGAGCCATCGATCCAGGAAATATCACTATTGATTCATCTGATACAAGTTTTGCATTTGATGACAACAATCCTCGAAATGAAGATGATCCATTGCATGAACTTGAAACACCAAGTATGGAAAGTTATGAGCAATTTAAAAATGGTACTGAAGGGGACAAACAATGCACAGGGAAAAAACGGAAATCAATTTCCAATATAACAGGCATGAAGGATGTTATTGTTGATAACAATAAGTTGCTCATTTCTACTCTACAAATGGCTGAGGAGGGGCGCATGAAATGTCATGAACAACGGATGAATAAGGATGAACAACGCATGAATAAGGATGATTTGATTGAAGAAAGGTTATTGAAACTTGAAGAGCAGAAAATTAATGTCCAAATGAGCATGGTTTCAACACTAAATAATATTGGTCAAGCAATGTTGAAAACTAGTCAATCTTATACAAAAGAAGATTTATTTTATATTTGTTAGTAGCATACATCTATAGAATAAAACAAATGAGATGTATTGAACTATTTATGAATTAAGTGTGTTTTCTTAACTATAATTATATTTACCTTTATTATGCTTGCATCTTTTTGTACCAATTCTTTGACTCATAGATTACGTTGTATCTATTGATTTATGCTATTATCTTGAATGGAATCATTGTATTTGAAATTATATTATTTGCAATGTATATTTAGACCATAAACATTACTTTCTTTTTTCAATACATTTTTAATTAATTTCTTTTATTCTGCAATCTATATGATGGATTCAAATAACAGAAAAAGAGTCAGAGTATTGTTAGAATGTCTTACAGTGATACAAAAAATAGCATTGAAAGTTTGGTGTGATGTTGAAGATTCAACAAACATATTAAAGAAGTATAAGAAAGAATCATTTGAAGCTTCTCATCCTTCAGAGGATGAAGGAGGATAAAGTTCTACTTCACAATGGGAAGGAAAGGTTACTGGTGAGTGGTATATCAAACCACGTTCCTTGCATTGGTGGAATCATTATATTTTTGAAGTTAAATGTGATGACAAACGATTTCGAAGCATCTTTAGGATACCATATGCATTGTTTCAATTTTTATGTGAATCATTGTATGAAGATCTCAAGCAAGGTGATATACCCCTCTCTTTAGCAACTTCTATCAAGAGTAGGGTGCTTCCAGTTGAGAAACAAGTGGCTATTGCTATTTTAAGATTGTTGTCTGGAATGTCTATGATTAATATAAGTGAACTTTTTGGGTGTGGAAAGTCAACAGCTGCAAGAGTTGTGACAAAGTTCATTAATGCCATGACTATAAATTTTCAAAACTACATAAAATGGCCAAGTGACCATTCAACACTTGAACTTGTAAAACAAGGATTCCACCAAAAACAAGGCTTTCCAAATTGTTGTGGGGCTATAGATGTAACTCATGTTGATTTTGAGCTTCTAGTTAATGAATGTTCATCTGATTGGTATGACCGGGATCACAACTACAACATGTCATTACAAGCCATTAAAGACAACAACATGCATTTCATGGATGTTTTTACAGGTTGGCCTTGATCTATTAATGATTCTAGGCTCTTAAGAAATTCTTCCTTCTACAGGTTATGTGAAGGTGGAGACAGGTTAAATGGAATTTCAGTTTCTATTGGGTCATCAAGTATAAGAGAGTATATTATTGGTGATGGTGGATATCCATTGTTACCATGGATAATCACACCTTTCAATGGAGCTACAATAGAAAATAAAATATCATTCAACTTTAAACTATCATCAACTCGTATTGTTGTTGAGCGTGTGTTTGGAAAGCTAAAAGGTGTTTGGCGAATTTTGAACTCCAAAATATGTCATCCAAATTTGCAAATGTTGCCAAAAACTATTTTTGTCTGTTGTGTTTTGCATAACATTATGCTGACAGTTGAAGAAGATGACAATGCAGATACTAACTATGATGAACATGAGACTAGTATACCAAACAATGAAGCAATTCCAAGGGATTCTGTTGCAGGGTTAGCCCGAATGAGGCTAATGGAATTTGTCAATGGTAATGAAAATGTTGTGCAACACAACAATTGAGGGATGGATTTGATCAAGACTCTTTGAAATCTTTTTGCTGGTTGTAATAAAAATATTGTGCACATCACAACAATTGATAATTGGATTTTATGATGACTTTAAATCCTCTTATGATTGGGACTGTATCAGTCAAATTCTAGCCCTGTAAATATTTAGTTCTATTTCTCAGTTTTGTAGCAGTCATTTCGTTAGTTTTTGAAAAGTGCTGCAATCAATTTGTCACAGTAGTGTTTCACTTGAATGTATATTAGCTCCAAAATTTTAATAGCAGGAAATAATACAGAAATAATACATTGCAAAAAAACTATATTAAACCTGGCAACAACAAAACTAAACATATTGCAAACATATATGACCTTGTGAATGTTGAAAATTTGAATTGCATGTTCATTGTTTTGGTTTCATTGAGCAAATTTTCAAAAAATAGCAGGGGTGTTTGTTACACTTTTAGTACAGTAAATAAAACTAGCCATAGTGCCATCCATTGGCTTTAGAGTCCATTCTATTTTTTTTATTTGTTTATCTTTCAAACTTGCAAAGCAAGTCTTTTGTTCTACACATCTCTTTTCTGCTGTAATGTTGAACTTAAATCCAATGACAGCCAACATGTCATTGAATCATTTTTATGTAATTTCAGAGAATTTTATTTCTTAAGGTTTTCAAATACCAACACAGCCGTTCAAACATCTTTGCTCCATGGTTGAAAATTACAGAGGAGTACAGTTTAATATTTTGATGTTTTTTCTTCATAAACTCTTATTTGTGACAAAGAAGAATTAATAAAATAAAATTTAATGTTAAAATAATTTCAATGTCTTTGATGTCCATTGATTTTGTATGTTTATGGTTTCTACTTTCCAGCAATCATTGTGTAATCATAACCAACACTTTGTTTACACCAGATTTTATGTTTCTCAAGGAATCAGCTTGCTATTGCCAAAGACATAGGTAAAAGGCTTGGAATGGGTGTAATATGTACCCATCATCTACTTTGCTTGGTGGAGCTAAAGATGAATCTATTGCGGCTCTCCCTGTTAATGAATTGATCGAGAAAGTTGATGGGTTTGCAGGGGTATTTTCGGGTGTGAAATTATATTATTCTCAAATGCTGTTGAGGTTTTTTTAAACTATTTTTCACAGGATTCATGGGTTGCAATTTATTTTTCCATGGACACAGAACATAAATATGAGATAGTGAAGCGTCTTCAGGAGATGAAGCATATCTGTGGCATTGTTGTGGCATAGATGGCGACAACAATCTGCAGGGTATGCGTGACATGGATTTGTTGAATCCGGAGTTTCCAAACAACATACAAATGATGTTCAAAGCGAAACAGGGAAGCGACATCCATTGAAGCCTCAAGTAAGGGTAGGAGACACCCAAATTGGATTTTTTGAATAGGCTCGATACTTTCAACCAAATGCAATTCGCAAATGTAAAGTTCAAATCCCTCAACCTTGGCAGCGTCTCTCATACCCAGTGCGAGGATGGAGAACTTGGAGCTCTTCACGTCTCTGTGAACTATTTTTGGTGTGCAGCTTACATGAAGATATTCCAGTCCTTTAACAATTTAAACAAAGAAACTATTACCAAATTTGTTCTTAATTCTGCTAGATAAATTTAAGCATCATCAGCAGAAATCGAAAACTGGAATACCCAAACTGGATTTGAGAAATCTTGATCTGTACAAAATTAAAACCAAAATCATTCCAAAGTTTCTAATTACTGATCTACCTTCTACAACATCTAAAGCCAATCGAAGCCTAGTTTTCCAATCAATTGTAGAAGAGTTGGACAAGGGACCTGCAAAATATGGAATTAAATGATATGAGGGCTTGGTTTTATTTTTAGTTAAGCTCTAGGTTTCAATGATCATGAAGTTATAAAAAAAAATATATTTTATTAATAAGAGAATTGTAACATTGAATTTTAGAAAAATAGCCCTTGACGTTTATCATTTGTATTAGAGGACAACATAATTAACAGATGATTAGGCTGCTTTCATGCCATTTTATTTCTACTAAAAAATAATGTATGCCATTGATTTACCGTAGTGGTGGTCCTTAAGTGATCCGCAGGGCATGTGCTCATAAACAATCATAAGTTGATTGAAGTCATTGCAATAGCCAAGCAAGGACACCAGCCTCCTATGATTCAATCGAGACAACAGATCGATCTGCTCACAAAGTATGTTTTGAGCTTCAATACAACATAATAGAGCATAACATTACAGTCTCTACTTCTATTCCCAAACAAATTTAAGATAGATAACAGGCTTTGTTGGTATGAGAGACGTTGTAGCTATTCATACCCTGAAAGATTTGGATGCAAAAGGATGTCAAAATCATCTAACATTTCACAAGTCTTGGCACCTCCATTTGTGGAATTTGTTGGGCAAGTGAAAACGATAACAAAGATATCATCTTATGAAATCATTCGTTATGCAACATAGGCAAAGCATGCTTTTTGTTTAATGTTGTCGTTGCTTGGAATGCCATGATTCCAAGACTTACAAAGATGAATATGTTGAAAAGACTTCAGAGACTTTCGAGCAAATGCTGGAGTGAAGCCGAATTCTATAGCTTTGCCTATATTATGAACACTGTGCAGATGTAAGTTCTGGTATGTGGAAGAATGAACACTTAGACCAGATTGGAAGCTTTCGAGGTAGGGCATGGACAACCATCAATTTAATCCAAAAAAAATAGAATATGGTCAAGCTGACGGAGAACAAATCTCACTTCAATCAATGCAAATAGCGTATACTGCTTCCGCAACATAACAATGGTATTCACAATGGTATTAGCGTGAGACAGGTATTGGGGGCCGCCGTACGCGAGAAACCTCGCTCTAAAAGCCTATCGGCTAATAATATATCACCACGTACGATAAATATATCATCGCCTTTGATTATTGTGTCAATTTTGATTTGCAAAGTGTCACATTTAAAATTTGGGTTGATTTGCGATGTTGGTTAAGTCATTTTTGTGATAATATCGGCTATGTGTCAATATGGTTTTGATGTCAATTTGATAGGGTAGATTGTTAATGTTTTTCTGACCTCAAGTTTTAGACAAATATATCATGAGTGGGTAAGATAGATGATGTGATTATTTAATTAACTCTAGATGATTGATTGATTGATGTTTTTGAATTAGACAAGATCTCTTAGGGAATCTTAATATGAGGGGTCAATACCCCAGACCATTTGACATGATAGAGCATTTATCGTGGGCAAAGCGACGAGTGATTGGTCAATGTGGTCTCAATTATTTGATTGAGATTTCCTAGTTCCGAGTGAACTGGGGTTTGTTTACAACATTGGTTGAGCGATGACATAGTGACCATAATACCTTCCACCTTCCTACTAGAGATATGACAGTGACTCCAAAGGGTGTCTACGAGATTCTCAATATTTCTATTTTTGGAGAGTTGGTCTATTACGATCAGGATGACAATGGTGAGGTTGTACGACAGGTCTTTGAGGATGACGAGATCAAAGATGAGACTATTCTATGGAGGATGATGGTGTGGAGATATGCCCCACTTCCTTCAGACTTGGCTACACTTATTGGAGGTTTTATGATAGCTGACAAGAGAGCACATGGATTTTTTGTTGGATGGGGGAGGATTTTGGAGGACATGTTGGCTCGTCCTCGATGGTTTGGCTGGGGTTCGTGCATTCCATCCTATCTATACCATGAGCTTCACCAGGTAGTTTATGATCAAGGGGCAACATTAACTGTAGGAGTTCTTCTTCTTTAGATTTGGATCTGGGAGCACATCTCAATGGCTCGCCCAATTTTAGATAGAGAACATCTAGTGGGTCACCCGTATATCTATACAAGGAGGTCCCCTAGTTGCGCCAGGTCAGGATATGCAAATATTGCGTGGGGAGTTATCCACTACACATGCATATATCACCTTGTTACAAACACGGTTAGGGTAGACACAAGACATGATACACTCCCTTGAGGTAGAGGTAGCCACTTTGAGGTTAGATTAAAATCATGCTAGATTTGAGAGAGATCATGAGATCCAACATCAGGGTGAGACTGAGGAGCTAGCTCGTACTATTGAGTAGACAACAACATATGGTGTGACTCAAAATCATATCAGAGAGTTGAGAGAGGCTACAAATCATGCTATATATTATTGTGGTGCTTATTACATTGTGATTCATGCATACAAATGAGTTTCCTCATACTCTCATATTTCTAGACACGGGAAGAGTAGTCAGAGAGGTCAGTCAAAGAGTCGTGGGCTTACGGGTCCAGTTTCTAGACCTCCAAGGGGATCAAATCCAGAAGCAGGGGGTGGTGATGGACCATCTACAAGGGGTAGTGGTATAGGTACATGTGGAACTTTGATGACAATGCCCACAACTTCAAGTGACAACCATGCATAGGCACCCATTGATTCACATTTTTTAATGATGTATACATATATTTATTTCTTTGATGGATATTTGATGTACTTTGATGTATCTTGATATGGACATTAATGTATCTTAATATGGACTTCAATATACTCCTCCTTTTTTCATGTCATTGTACTGCGGACATTATTATTTTGATGATATATGATGTTGCAGTGGACTTAGATGGTGGGTGTGTGGCTATATGATTTTATGTTTTTATGCAGCATGTATGGCTTTATGATGCATTTATTTATGATATACTTATGGATGATGTTGCATATGATGGATGGTTTTATTACATGTATGCATATATGATATGATTTACTTAGATGGATAATGTATGCATGTCTTATGACATGTATGTAATGATATTATGCTTATATGATGCTTATATGTTATTCAATGTTTTTCATTTTTATAGATGCAATATTGTAATGATGTATATGCAATGATGGAATGTAAAAATGAAGATGTACTAATGATAATAATAATGATAATGATTGATGATTAGTGATACTTAATGATTAATGCAACGTAGATGTTAATGAGATGCTCTCAAATGGTTAGAAAATTTAATAAAATCAATGCCCCTAGTGATAATTAATGATTAATGCAAAAGCAACTTAATGATTAATGATAATGACTTGACGAAAATACACTAAATGCAATGCAAATGCAAATGATTAACGAAACTGTGCAATATACCTAATGTTAATGATAATAATGATTAATGGATAATGTTCTTTAATGATTAATGATTAATTAAAGGCAACCCAAATGAAGACGAGGAATGAAATGCACTTGTTTTAGAGATTGTTGATGTCTGATGTACTCCACCTTAAAGGATAATTTTGATTTTATTGTTGAACCTTTTGAGAAATCCCATGAAGTTGCTAATGTTGACTCTAAACCTAATCATGAATGCAAAATGCAACAAGATTTTTGTCACTTTTCATTGCGTCTTTTTTCTTAAATTATTTTGCATTGTATCATCACTAAACTTTTTCAATGATGAAATAGATACAATCACCACTAGTATAATTAAACCATGATGATATGAATATTTCTTTCATCAGTTTTTATATTGCAATTTGATATAGGCATCGTGTTATAAAGAACCAAGATGGCTTGAGTATCTTTTGCGTAAATAGATAAGAATGAGTCCTTTTTCATATGCAAATTGGGAATGTCCTCGATGATACTTTGTGTGTCATCTTAAAATGGAATAACTTCCATGTTAAGAATGTTTAGCCCTCCTGAGGGGGTGTTTTACACCATCATCATATTGTCCAATCATTTCTGCACCCTCTCCAACTTCTGTGCCTGTTTAGGACCCTGATTGGGCCTCTCTAGACATTGTTTATCCCACCTGGCACATTTTCCAGGTGTTCTGACTCCATGGGTCAAGGTCTACCTCGACCTTGACCTAGGTCAGGGTCAACCTCGACCTTGACCTAGGTCCCCCTTTCCAATTGGAAATTTCATCGGCTGCGGGGGGTCATTCAAAAGTTCATTTTCCCGCTTCTGGGTCGGCTGTTTTGGGTTTCAAAGTAATGAATCTTAAATTATATTTAATATAGTTCCTCTTCTAGGGGTATAGGTATAATTAGAATTTAATTCTCCTATTTAGGCCTCTCTAGAAGATTGTGCCCTAGATTGGTATATAAGGAAGTCTTCTCCTCTCATTTTCTCTAACCATTAACTAAGCAAGCATCCATTATTCTACATGTTCTCAAGATTTTAAAGTTCAACTAAGGTTTTCAAGTCTTCCTCTCAAGCATTCAAGTTCTCCATTGAAGATCAAGGATTCAAGAATTCAAGCCTTTGAAGGGATTTGGTTCAAGCATTCAAGATCCATCATTCAAAACCCTAGATCTATCCATCATGGTGGTATGATCTCCCTTCAAGATCCTTTGTGCATCCTCAAGATTCATTTATCCTTCCCTTAAGGTGGATTCGAATCATACAATCATGGAGGTTTATGGTTTGTAATATTGAGTCTAAGCTTCCATATTTTCATACTTGTTTACATTCAAAATACAATTGCATATCTATTGAATATCATAGCTTCATTGTTAGATTTACTTCTACTACTTGCTAGAATTCTCTATTTCAATTATTGATTTCAAGGTTAATTTCTAAATTGAGGCTTGACTAAGGCAAACCCATCCCCCAAAAAACAAACCCATTTTTCTTGCAGGTATAGGTTCGGAACAACAGTTTCAAGTGCAGATCTGGATACCCTTTTCGGCAAAATTTCAGGATCCGGAAATAGATTTTCTGTCGAACTGTGCAGGTCAAGGTCGACTTTCTATTTTGGGTCAGAATCGACAATCTATTTTGGGTCAAAATCGACTTGAGGCAGCTCTGGAAAAATATTTATGGGTTTTCTCCGTCTTTGTGTTTCTGTGTCCGATCCGGTTGCAGAACTTCTGAAAACTCGGTGCAGAAACCCAAAAACAACATTCTTTAGATCTGCTATCTTTTGAGGTTTGTATTCATCTTCTAATTCAATTCAATTAAGGTTTTAATATTTCTAGATCTATTACACATTCTTTTCTGTAGGACAGAACCTAGGGTTTTGCTCTTTATCTTTATTCTTAATAGGTTGACTCATTTATGCATTGATCCTTTTCTTTGGGGTTAATCAATTTGGATCTTCCCTTTATGAGCTTAGGCTTAAGAGGGAAATCTTATCTTCCCACACCCCACACACATACATCACACCATATGTATACATCTTATTGCATTCTTCCTATACATTTTGGTGACCTTCCATTCCTATATATCACATTTTTCTATCTTAAATCTACATCTCAATTTTATATCTTACATTTTGGTGAACCCGCGATAGACAACTCTTTCTTTTTGGTGTTATATGCTTTTCCTCTTTTCCTTAGAGACTAGATTTTGTATACATATTAAATTAGTTTTATTTTATGCTCTCTCTCTCTCTCTCATATTAATAATGAGTGGAGATTGTGGTGAAGGTAGAGGTGGTCCTTCCAGAGGAGGAGGAGCTATTTTGGCATAGAGATGAGTTTCTGATAGAGCTCGATCGAGTGTTCCACAAGGTCAACCACAAATTGTACAAGGAGGTCCCCTAGTTTCCCCAGGTCAGGATATGCAGATATTGCGTGGGGAGTTATCCACTACACATGCATATATCACCTTGTTACAGACACAGTTAGGATAGACACAAGACATGATACAATCCCTTGAGGTAGAGGTAGCCACTTTGAGGTCAGATTAAAATCATGCTAGATTCTAGAGAGATCATGAGATCCAACATCAGGGTGAGACTGAGGAGCTAGCCTGTACTATTGAGTAGACAAAAACATATGGTGTGACTCAAGATCATATCAGAGAGTTGAGAGAGGCTACAAATCATGCTATATATTATTGTGGTGCTTATTACATTATGATTCCTGCATACAAATGAGTTTCCTCATACTCTCATATTTCTAGACATGGGCAGAGTAGTCAGAGAGGTCGGTCAAAGAGTCGTGGGCTTACGGGTCCAGTTTCTAGACCTCCAAGGGGATCAAATCTAGAAGCAAGGGTTGGTGTTGGACCATCTACAAGGGGTAGTGGTATAGGTACATGTGGCACTTTGATGATGATGCCCACAACTTCAAGTGACAACCATGCATAGGCACCCATTGATTCATATTTTTAATGATATATACATATATTTATTTCTTTGATGGACATTGACATACTTTGATGTATCTTGATATGGACATTGATGTATCTTAATATGGAATTCAATATACTCCTCCTTTTTTGATGTCATTGTACTGCGGACATTATTATTTTGATGATATATGATGTTGCAGTGGAATTAGATGGTGGGTGTGTGGCTATATGATTTTATGTTTTTATGCAGCATTTATGGCTTTATGATGCATTTATTTATGATATACTTATGGATGATGTTGCATACGATGGATGGTTTTATTACATGTATGCATATATGATATGATTTACGTAGATGGATAATGTATGCATGTCTTATGACATGTATGTAATGATATTATGCTTATATGATGCTTATATGTTATTCAATGTTTTTCATTTTTATGGATGCAATATTGTAATGATGTATATGCAATGATGAAATGTAAAAATGAAGATGCACTAACGATAATAATAATTATAATGATTAATGATTAGTGATACTTAATGATTAATGCAACGTAGATGTTAATGATATGCTCTCAAATGGTTAGAAAATTTAATAAAATCAATGCCCCTAGTGATAATTAATGATTAATGATTAATGCAAAAGCAACTTTAATGATTAATGATAACGACTTGACGAAAATACACTAAATGCAATGCAAATACAAATGATTAACGAAACTATGCAATATACCTAATGTTAATGATAATAATGATTAATGAAAGGCAACCTAAATGAAAGGCAACCTAAATGATAATGTTCTTTAATGATTAATGAAAGGCAACCTAAATGATTAATGTTCTTTAATGATTAATGAAAGGCAACCTAAATGAATGCAACCTAAATGAAGATGAGGAATGAAATGCACTTGTTTTAGAGATTGTTGATGTATGATGTACTCCACCTTAAAGGATAATTTTGATTTTATTTCTGAACCTTTTGAGAAATCCCATGAAGTTGCTAATGTTGACTCTAAACCTAATCATGAATGCAAAATGCAACAAGATTTTTGTCACTTTTCATTGCATCTTTTTTCTTAAATTATTTTGCATTGTATCATCACTAAACTTTTTTCAATGATGAAATAGATACAACCACCACTAGTATAATTAAACCATGATGATATGAATATCGCTTTCATCCGTTTTTATATTGCAATTTGATATAGGCATCGTGGTATAAAGAACCAAGATGGCTTGAGTATCTTTTTCGTAAACAGATAATAATTAATCCTTTTTCATATGCAAATTTGGAATGTCCTCGATGATACTTTGTGTGTCATCTTAAAATGGAAGCACTTCCATGTTAAGAATGTTTATCCCTCCTTAGGGGGTGTTTTACACCATCATCATATTGTCCAATCATTTTTGCACCCTCTCCAACTTCTGTGCCTGTTTAGGACCTTGATTGGGCCTCTCTAAACACTGTTTATCCCACCTGGCACATTTTCTAGGTGTTCTGACTCCATGGGTCAAGGTCAAACTTGAACTTGACCTTGGTCAGGGTCAACCTCGACCTCGACTTAAGTCCCCCTTTCCAATTGTAAATTTTGTTGGCTGCTGGGGGTCATTCAAAAGTTCATTTTCCCGCTTCTGGGTCGACTGTTTTGGGTTCCGAAGTGATGAATCTTAAATTATATTTAATATAGTTCCTATTCTAGGGGTATATGTATAATTAGAATTTAATTCTCCTATTTAGGCCTCTCTATAAGATTGTGCCCTAGATTGGTATATAAGGAAGTCTTCTCCTCTCATTTTCTCTAACCATTAACTAAGCAAGCATCCATTATTCTACATGTTCTCAAGATTTTCAAGTTCAACTAAGGTTTTCAAGTCTTCCTCTGAAGCATTAAAGTTCTCCATTGAAGATCAAGGATTCAAGAATTTAAGCCTTTGAAGGGATTTGGTTCAAGCATTCAAGATCCATCATTCAAAACCCTAGATCTATCCATCATGGTGGTCTGATCTCCCTTCAAGATCCTTTGTGCATCCTCAAGATTCATTTATCCTTCCCTTAAGGTGGATTCCAATCATACAATCATGGAGGTTTATGGTTTGTAATATTGAGTCTAAGCTTCCATATTTTCATACTTGTTTACATTCAAAATACAATTGCATATCTATTGAATATCATAGCTTCATTGTTAGATTTACTTCTACTACTTGCTAGCATTCTCGATTTCAATTATTGATTTCAAGGTTAATTCCTAAATTGAGGTTTGACTAAGGAAAACCCATCCCCCAAAAAACAAAACCATTTTCTTGCAGGTACAGGTTCAGAACAACAATTTCAAGTGCAGATCCGGATACCCTTTTCGGCAAACTTTCAGGATCCAAAAATAGATTTTCCATCAAACTGTGCAGGTCAAGGTCAACTTTCTATTTTGGGTCAGAATCGATAATCTATTTTGGGTCAAAATTGACTTGAGCCAGATCTGGAAAAGATTTATGGGTTTTCTCCGTCTTTGTGTTTTTGTGCCCAATCCGGTTGCAGAACTTCTGAAAACTCGGTGCAGAAACCCAAAAACAACATTCTTTAGATCTGCTATCTTTTGAGGTTTGTATTCATCTTCTAATTCAATTCAATTAATGTTTTAATCTTTCTAGATCTATTACACATTCTTTTCTATAGGACGGAACCTAGGGTTTTGCTCTTTATCTTTATTCTTAATAGGTTGACTCATTTATGCATTGATCCTTTTCTTTGGGGTTAATCAATTTGGATCTTCCCTTTATGAACTTAGGGTTAAGAGGGAAATATTATCTTCCCACACCCCACACACCTACATCACACCATATGTATACACCTTATTGCATTCTTCTTATACATTTTGGTGACCTTCCATTCCTATATATCACATTTTTCTATCTTAAATCTACATCTCAATTTTATATCTTACATTTTGGTGAACCCGTGATAGACAACTCTTTCTTTTTGGTGTTGTATGCTTTTCCTCTTTTCCTTAGAGACTAGCTTTTGTATACATATTAAATTAGTTTTATTTTATGCTCTTGCATTTTAAAATACAAAAAAAAATCTACATACTCATAAAAATACAAAAACATTTATTGCATTTCATTCATTGTGAAGATTTTTAAGATACTTTGGAGTATGGTTATTTTCCTTATTATTCTTCTCTTAGCATCTCTTTATAGTACTTATGAGTTTTATGAGAGTATCATCCATTTCGTCATGTTTTTTACTCTTCATGTTTCACTTGCTTATGCTATTTTGAGATTAACTAATACTAGTCTTCCTACTTTCAAAAATTTCATTAAGGGTTTGTGTAGTTGACTTATTGCTCTTTTGGATTCTGTGAAGAATTTGGTAGATGATACCCCATTTCCTAATCTTCCTAATCCTAATACTATCATTCCTAATCTAGTTCCTAATCTTCCTAATCCTCATCCTATCCTTCCTAATCCAATTCCTAATATTCCTACTCCTATTTCTCCATCTTCTATCCCTAGTTCTTCTCACACTTGTGATGGGGTTTAGGCTATGGTTCACGATACAAATGTTCAAGAATTCTTTGATTTACCTTCTCCTTCTTATCCGATCCATGATGATATTAAAGGGAAGATCAAAGAAACTTCTTGTAAACCTATCATTCCGCCTTACACAACATTTTCTCATGATCACCGTAAACAATCACCTCCTGTAGAAGCTTTACAAGATATGTACACTACTGTATACAATATGATGGCTAAACAAGGTTATAAGGGTTTAGGGCTTGGTGTTAATGAACATGGTATTAAATATCCGGTTCATCTATCCCATAAACAAGATAAACATGGTCTAGGATTTCCACTATCTCAAATTGAGGTGGTTGATTTTGATCGTCGCCCTCCTCTTCATATTATCCTTCCAACACCTTCATTAGATTACCATGATACTCCTCAAGATGTGGCTAAGAAGGTATACATTCAATTAATGAATTCTAAGAAAGAAATATATAAACCTATGCCGAAAGATTCTCTCTCCAAATACAAATTTCCTTTTCATTATAGTAATACACATTTACTTGTTGATTGTGTGCATTTAAATATGTATGTTAGAGAAAGAGCTACTTTAGGAATTATATCTCACTCTCGTGCAGTATTGCAATTTCTTCATAATTTCCATGCGGGGCATACCCCTCATTCTTCAATAATATAGATCTTTCTCCCTCTTGTCTCTTCACTAGGGGAAAGGGGTATCTCTTCCATTCTTTCTAGGATCCATTATGCTCTTAGCATGTATTTTATTTTAAGATTAATTGGTTATCCTTTATATATTCTATCCCTATGGTATTGTATTATGATACATACTTCCTTTTCTCGTAATTATCCATATCTCTCTTATAATATTCACGATATCTTTTCTAGGACATTTGTTTTTTAAAGATATCTCTTTTCTACAAATCTCTTGATATGATTGGTATATCCCCCGCTTTCATCCCTAGGGGGGCAAGGTTTTCCTTCTTTCTCTATGTCTAAGGATCTACTTTCCTTAGCCTAGTGGCATTTGTTTATTTTGCAACATTATTTCCTTATAAGTATTTATGTGTTGGCTATGGATACCCTCTTATGTGAGAGGTGATTGTCCTAGTTCATCACCTCTTCTTTATTTTTAAAATTATGTTCTTTATAAATTCTTTCCCTTGCTTTGGGTTAGAGTTTGATTCCTTCATTCCAAGATTCCACTTCCCTTTTATCGCAGGGGGCTTGATAATTGAATCTTCGTTCCCTCTTTACTTTTATTTGAAAGATGATATTTTATCCTAATCACTCCTCTACGATGGGGGTCTTGTAGATAAGATCTCTTCCTCTTTGAGGATCCTTTTTCCAAAAGTGACATATCCTTTTCACGATTATCTATGCTCTTAGATGTAAGGGTCAATACACTTCGCTAAGACTATAGTGTACATTGTTGCTAACATGATATCTCCTTACTTTGTGAAGTATGTATCCTCCTTTCTATTCCTTATCTTCTCTATTAGGTAGCCACTATAAGGAGGGGGGAATATATAGGGTCTCCCTTATACTATAGTTTACATTTTACAATATTCTAAATCCTCGAAAGGTAACACACATAAGTTGCTAAATCCTCAAAGGGTAACACACATAAGTTGCTAAATCCTAGAGAGACGCATTTTTCAAATTCAAATATGCTAAATCCTTGGAAGGTAACACACATAAGTTTCTAAATCCCGAAAAGACACACATTTTATATTCCATAGTGATACAAGAATGTGGATCTATGGGTATTCCAAAAGCCGTTAGAAGACACATTACAATTACAAAACATAGTTTATGGGTGAACCTGTTTGGATCTCCCTCCTTGGTGATTCATGGTAAGGTGGGGATCTTACTAGGTGAGGTAATCACTTTCTCTTTTCTCTCTTTCGCTTTCATGCTAGTAGGATTAGATCACGAAGCTATGTTATTTATAGTGTTTCTCTTGTCTTGCTTATGTAGTCATTTATGCTTTCTATGATTATTTTCTCTTTTCTTTCATACCCTTGTGCGTGTATGTTGAGTTACAATCCTTGGCCTGGGGGCTCATGTCCTTGACTAAGTGATGTTCTACCTTGTTGCGATCCACCAGAGTCTTTCTTCTAACTTTACCACATGTATGTTCGATTTCCATACTCCCGCTAAAGTGGGGGCTTAATGTATCATCTTAAAATTAAAGTAATTCCATGTTAAAAACATGTATCCCTCCTTAGGGGGTGTTTTATACCATCATCATATTGTCCACTCATTTATACACCCTCTCCAAGTTCTGTGCTTGTTTAGGACCCTAATTGGGGTGCCTCTCCGGACACTATTTATTTCACCTGGCACATTTTCCAGGGGTTCTAACTCCCCGGGTCAAGGTTGACCTTGACCCTAACCTAGGTCAGGGTTGACCTCGACCCAGGTCCCCCTTTCCAATTGGAAAGTTTGTCAGCTGCCGGGGGTCATTCAAAAGTTCATTTTCCCGCTTCCGGGTCGGTTGTTTTGGGTTCCAAAGCGATGAATCTTAAATTATATTTAATATAGGTCCTCTTATAGGGGTATAGGTCTAATTGGAATTTAATTCTCCTATGTAGGCCTCTCTATAATATTGTTCCCTAGATTGGTATATAAGGAAGCCTTCTCCTCTCATTTTCTCTAACCATTAACTAAGCAAGCATCCATTATTCTACATGTTCTCAATCTTTTAAATTTCAAATAAGGTTTTCAAGTCTTCCTCTCAATCATTAAAGTTCTCCATTGAAGATCAAGGATTCAAGAATTCAAGCCTTTGAAGGGATTTGGTTCAAGCATTCAAGATCCATCATTCAAACCCTAGATCTATCCATCATGGTGGTGTGATCTTCCTTCAAGATCCTTTGTGCATCCTCAAGATTCATTTAGCCTTCCCTCAAGGTGGATTCCAAGAATACAATCATGGAGGTTTATGGTTTCTAATATTGAGTCAAAGCTTCCATATTTTCATACTTGTTTACATTCTAAATACAATTGCATATCTATTGAATATCATATCTTCATTGTTAGATTTACTTCTACTACTTGCTAGAATTCTCTATTTCAAATATTGATTTCAAGGTTAATTCCTAAATCGGGGTTTGACTAAGGAAAACCTCTCCCCCAACAAACAAAACCTTTTTTCTTGCAGGTATAGGTTTGGGACAACAGTTTCAAGTGCAGAATCAGATACTCTTTTCAGCAAACTTTCGGGATCCGTAAAGAGATTTTCTGTCGAACTGTGCAGGTCAAGGTCAAATTTTTGTTTTGGGTCAAAATCAACATTCTATTTTGGGTCAAAATCAACATTTTGTTTTGGGTCAAAATCAACCTGAGCCAGATCTGGAAAAGATTTATGGGTTTTCTCCATCTTTGTGTTTCTGTGCCCTATCCGGTTGCAGAACTTTCAAAAACTCAGTGCAGACACCCAAAAATAGCATTCTTCAGATCTTCTACCTTTTGAGGTTTGTATTCATCTTCTAATTCAATTCAATTAAGTTTTTAATCTTTCTAGATCTATTACACATTCTTTTCTATAGGACAGAACGTAGGGTTTTGCTCTTTATCTTTATTCTTAATAGGTTGACTCATTTATGCATTGATACTTTCTTTGGGGTTAATCAATTTGAAGCTTCCCTTTATAAATTTAGGGTTAAGAGGGAAATCTTATATTCCCACACCCCACACAAATACATCACACCATATATATACATATTATTGCATTCTTCCTATACATTTTGGTGACCTTCCATTCCTATATATCACATTTTTCTATCTTAAATCTACATCTCAATTTTATATCTTACACTTTGATTGTTGTGTCTTGAGATGAATTTACAAACTATTATAAATTAAATCACAAATAGAAGACAAAAAATATCACGCTTCATCATTGCTTCTCTAGTTCAAGACATCATAGAGTTGCTAAAAAGACATGAATTCAAAAATCAAGAAAACAAACATTTGAACATATTTGCTTTTGTAATCTGATCCATATTTCCAGAAGAACTCATCCATTTATTGTTTTGATTTTGGTTTTGAATTGATGTCATGTTTGTGATGTTCAACAGTCACAAGTCTTGATCTTGGTTTTGATGCATTTTTCTAATGCTTGTATGTTTGATCCATTTAGTTTGATGATTTCTCAATTCTAGACTTTAGAATTTTGCCCACAAGTTTAACTTGACAAAACAATGGTGGACATGGATAATTTCCAAACCATGATGAAAGCTTTTTTGTACAACTAAGATATGCAGACGAAGACATATAATGACTATGAAAAAGATAACACAAATACAAACAGATATGTACAAGGATGAAGAAATGCAAATGAACTTGATAGATAAAGGAGCTTAACTTAAGGCAAGTAGCGCCTATTTACCAGGTTTTCACCACTTGGGCTTATTGTAATTTTTTTCTTCTTTATTTTTCACTTGTTTTTAATTTTTTTGTATTTTTGTATTTTTTTCTTCTTTGTTTGTTATTATCAAGATGCCTTTTGCTAGGTTTTTACCAGGATAATGATTTTTTCATGACTTTTTACACTATTTTTTATTTCTTTGGGTTCTCTTTCTAATCTTTTTGGGATTTTTTAAGGATCTCTTTCTATTGTACAAATAAAACTCAAGTTTTCATGTGTAGAACCCCTTTAGATGAATATTATTGATAGGTTTGTGAAGTAGGTCTTCATCATATGTGGATAATTCGTAAGTGCTTGATCCATATGTTGACACTATGACAAAAGGACCTAGCCAATTAGATTCAAACTTTCCTTTCTTTTCTCTATCCCGCCGATTCTTTGGATTTACCCTCAATACGAGGTCACCCACTTGGAATTACCTAGGTTTGACTTTCTTGTTGTAGCTTCTGGACATTTAATTTTTATAGACCTTCAAGTGATCATAAGCTTGTTGTCTCCTATCATCAATAAATTATAGCTCTTGTGGTCTGTTAGTAATAACTGAGAGGGGGGGTGAATCAATGACCTAAAATTAATCCTTAAATCAACCCTTCAAAATTATAACCACAAATTATTTCTCAAGTTATCTTCTGTCCTATAAGATGAATGCCTTGAATAACTTATATCAATTTACTACTTGACAGATTGCTTTGTTAAACCTTCTTCTTTATGTTTACCGATAAGCAGTCTTCTATTTACCAAAATACAGTAAATATGCAGAGTATAGCGATATATCCAGAATGAATTATGTAAGATACAAAACAATAAAGAAATGAATCATACACACATAACACATGGATTTTAATGTGGAAACCCTGTTAGGGGAAAAACCACTGGGACCAGTACCCCAAATTTTCACTCTTCTAAAGTGAGCCATGTTAAGACCCAACCCTGTTAAAGGTTACAAACACATTGTTAGGTGTGACCTTGTTAGAGGATTTTATACATAGAGGTTGTCACTTAGTATCGGGCATCTAATGCTGCCATCCTTGAATCAGCCTCTTTCTTAGACTATCAATAGGCATCGGGCATATCTAATGCTACTTTCATCAATCAAACTTTTTGGCACTCCTTGAGATGTACCTCAATATATAGAAGACTATTAAGTCCTGCTCGGTTAAGAGACTTGATGCTTCAATGGTTAAACTTAAACATTATGACATGTTCATATTGCAACTTAAATTGTAGATTTTTATATCTATTTAAGTACATTACCTCTCTGACCAATGTATCAATTCAATCCTTGTGCTCCACACTTCTGCTCTGTGATTTTGTACTCACTATTTGTCGGTTGTCTGCAGAATTCCTTGGCTCTCCTTCAGCTTGTTTGATCAGCACTACATGAAGTTGTTCTTCATTAGTTTCTCTTTAGCATCCTCTTTTTCTTCACTCCCCTTAATCATCTTTTTAAAATGAATTAAGCTCGTCTCTTATATAGAAACAGTATTCATTGTTTATTGGTTCTTGATTCTTGGTGTGATAAACAATCCATCCAATTTGATTTAAAGCATAACTCCTGATTTGTCTCGCAAATATCTTCTTGCCAACTGTACAAATCAGATTTAAATCAATTACTTATCTTTGGCTTTAAATGAATGAATAAAACAATGATAAGTATCCATTAACTCTATCTTTAGCTTCTTGCCAGCTAGGCATTTTTTCATTTTCTGAACTCTCTATTCTGTCGGTCAATACTTCAGCTAGTCATCGGTGATAACTGTCTATTCTGTCAGTGTGACTTCAGTTGTCATCAGGATCTCCGTCCTTGTCTTTTTTTTTGGGCAACACTGTAACTCTGCTCGTCAGTAATACTATGTAATTCTTCGTTGGGCAACACTGTGACTTTGTTCTTTTACTCTGACCATCGGGTGCACTCCATTGGTGTATTCAGTCACTTAGTGAATACTAGACCTATATGCATTACTGATTAGAATATCCTTGATTCATGAGTTCTTTGAAGTCTTTGGCAGTATCTCCATGACCATACAGATTATATTAAGTTGAAATCAATGACAATATAATAACTAATTTAATGCCTTTCATGATCATCAACTTAACATGTTCAAACATTTAATCAGTTACATGTCATCAGTGGTCTAGATACTCTATAATCTTCATCTGATAAAATGACATGCAGAGAAACTTTTAATGAAGGTATCTCCACTTCTAAAGGTAAGGTTGCCTCTGATCCATAGACTAAAGAGAAAGGTGTAGCTCATGTTGGTGTTCTCACACTAGTTTAGTGCACCGATAGTGCAATATTCAATTGAATATGCCAATCCCTTTTGGAATCACCAACATTTTCTTGAGGATGTTTTTCTTTGAAGCTAGTGCTTGACCATTTCCTTGAGGATAGTATATAGATGATAAGTGTTTAATGATATGAATTTTTTTACATAGTTCCTCTACATATTTATCCTTGAATTGTTAACCACTGTCAGTAATGATGGCATGAGGAATATCATATCTACAAATAATATAATTCAAGATGAACATGGATATCTTCTTTCTGGTAACTATTGAAAGATGTACAACCTCGACCCATTTTTTGAAATACTTTGTGGTTGTAATGATATATTTATGACCATTGGAAGATGGAGGATAGATCATCCCTATTAAGTCAAAACCCCACTTGTAAAAATGTCATTTTTAAGTGAGAGAGTGCAGTTCCTATGCTAGCACATGAATCAAGTTTCCATGAACTTCGCATTTCTGACATGTCTTCACAAATTGAAATGAGTCTTTCTCCATGGTTGGACAATAATACCCAATTATTAGGAGTTTCTTAGCCAAGGTTAAACCACTCGAATGTGAACTATAAATACCCTCATGAATCTCTCTCAAGATTTTTTCATACTTAACACTCTCTAGACATCTAATTAATTCTCCATCAAGACCTCTTTGATACAATGTGTCAGATATTAAGGTATAGCGAGAGGCTTTTTGAATAAAGTTTCACTTTTGGTTTCTTGATTGGTTTAGGGATAAGGTATTATATTTCAAGTAGGTATAAATATCACCATATTTGGTAAAGTTAGGAACCACAAGTAAACAAATGATTTGGGATTCAGGATGATCATACGTAGGTTTTGCCAATTCTTACATCAGGAATTCATACCAAACTTTTTGATAAGGTAATTGTAGTAACAAGGCTAAGGTTTTCATTGCATCAACAACTCTATTCTTTGTTCTAGGTATTTTCTCAAATGTTATTTGGATAAATTAATTCTTGAAATCATCAACCATTCTTTTGGAAGGCATGATCTTGTCATCTTTTGTTTGATAATCATCATTGATTTGGTTTATTAGTAATTGTGAGTCTCCACAGACTTGTAATTTTGTTTCTCTATTCAAGCACCATTTTGATTTCAATTACCAATAATTCATACTCAGCTATGTTATTGGTGTAAGGAAACATTAGCTTGAATGATTTTGGGATGGTATATCCTTTAGGTGTAACGAGCAATATGTCTACCCCCGAGCCATGTTGTGTATAGGATCCATCAAAATATAATTTCCAAGTTTGTGCTATAACATTGAGATTATCTGCATCTGGAAATTTAATTTGCATTGTTGTTTAACTTGAGATAGGTGCTTCTTCTATTTGATCAGATATCACTTGTACTTTGATTTCTCTTCTATCAACATACTCAATATCAAATTCACTTAAAAATCATCACCCATTTTCCTAATCTACAAGTTAGTGCTGCTATGCTAAGAAGATACTTTAGAGGATCGATCTTAGATATTAGTTTGATTGGATGTGTGAGCATGTAATGTCTTAACTTTTAAGATGCAAATAAAACTTCTAGACAATATATTTCAATGAAAGTGTAATGAAGCTTATATTTGACCAAAGTTTTTGATTACGGTAACTTCAGGTTTTGAAGGGACCCCGAAACCCTTTAACAAAGTAGAAAGATTATTACAAGAAAAGAAGAAACAAGCAACAAATAGTCAAAACAACTAACAACAACCCATTGGGAACAACCCCAAAAACCTAAGAAGAACACAGGAACAAAAAATCCCCCAAAAAACTACCAGCAAAACGGGGTCAAAAAACCTCCCAGCACATAAATCAGTCTAGCAGCTTAACAAAATATTTTGCCTCCACCATCTAATTCTGGATGTTCTAAATTGATTCCATTAGATTGGTGACATCTTTGGCCTCAGGAGAAGACTTCTTTCTGGTACTAGATTTGGTTAAAGACTGAGGGCCAACAATCTGATTGTCCTGTTTCCCATCTTCCTCATCATTTCTTTTTTCAGGGTTGTTCCCTTCCAGCAGAGCACAGAGAGCCTTAATATTTTCAACCATAGTTTTCATGCTCTTGTTATTCATGGTAATCATATTTTTCATCATAACTTCACTATTTTTGACTCTCTCTCCTATATTTGGCCAAATTTTTTATAATCTAATATATGGATTTTTCCTTACCTTGCTCATCTTGTTGTGCTAATAAAGATCCTAGTCAATTTTCTATTGCCAAGATGTATAATAATAATAGTTTTCCTAGTAATGGAGCCATCAAAATTGGTGGATTCATAAGCTACTTCTTGAGTGTATCAAAAGCTTCATCACATTGTATATCTCATTTGAAATAAGTGTCCTCATAAGGCAATTGTATAGAGGATGACATTTTCGGCCAATTGAGCTATGAATCTCCTTATGGATTGCACTCTCCCCTATAGTGATCTTAATTTAATTATGTTTCTTGGAGCTCCCAATTCCATTATGTTTTTCACTCTAGTAGGATCCTCTTCAATACTTCTTGCTGAAACAATGTAGACTAAATTTTTTCCTAATGTGACGCCAAATGCACATTTCTTGGGATTTAATCTCACCATAAATTTTTCAAGCCTATTAAAAATATCGTCCAAGATAGGAAGATGTTTTATTTGGGTGTATTATTTAGCCAATATGTCATCAACATAGTCTTCCATGAATGTGTGCATCATATCATAAAATATTGTGGTCATTTCTCTTTGATAGGTTGCTCCAACATTTTTCAATCTTAAAGGCGTGACATTCCAACAAAATCTTCCCCATGCACAAGTAAAAGTTGTTTTTTCTTGGTCCTTAGGTGCAATTTTAGTTTGGTTGTACCCAAAAAATCCATCCATAAGTGACAAAATTGAGTGTCATGTTGTTAGATCCACTATTGTGTCAATGTTTGGTAATGGAAAATCATATTTATGGAAAGATTTATTAAGATATTTGAAATTAGTACACACTCTGATGATTTTTTTTGTTTGTTTTGATACAAGAACAATATTATAAATCCACTTGGCATAAGCTATAGAGTGAATGAAACCAACATCTAGGAGTTTCTTGAATCCTACTTTGACCAACAATGTTATACGTGGATGCATTTTTCTTAACTTCTATTTTACTGGCTTGGCCCCTGGAGAAATGTTGAGATGATGTATTATTAGATTTGGATTTAATCCAGGAATATTGACATAAGACCAAGAAAAATTAATCTATTTTTCTTTGAAAAAGTCTATGAATTGTTGCCTTTCTTCCTCTGATAAGGATGATGTTAAGTGTACGATTATTGGTGTCTCCTTTGTTCCAATGTTGAGATTTTCTGTGGGCTTAATAAGAATAGATGATCTCTCCTAATAGTGCCCAGGGAGTGTGTCAATTCTCTCATCCTCAAGTTCCTTGAGGAGTTTTTCACCTTTGGATACATCCTTTCTTTTATCTTTTTCTAGACCTAGTACTACCACATGGTTTTTTCACCACTAAGTCTTTGATTTACGTATTTATTTTTGTGAGTAAGAGACTTGGCACCCTCCCGAGTCAAAGCATTGTGGTATTATTCACTGGTGGAAGTTGGTTTAACCACATTAAGGTATACAACTAAAGAATAGTTGTTAGAAAAGGTTTCCATCTCAACAAGTTTAGTTTGTTCCCAATCAATAAGATCAATATGTATCAATGGTAAGGGATCATTGGATTGGTTTAGATCTATTGTGGTAAGAGTCATGACGGTGTTATGGTCTAGGTCATACATTGTATTGTCAAAATCTATGACACGAGCTTCCTCAAGAGGATCTATAGAGCTTGGATCTTTTTCATCCTCACTAAAGTATTCCTCAATATATTGTGATCCATTTTCTTATAGTATATACCTGGAACTTTGACCCTCTAAGAATGAAGGTATATATGGTTGTATTTGATTTTATACCATTCTATCTTGTGAACTTTTCCTTTGAGATGTTGTAGGTGTATAGGAATGAATTACATCAACATAATTGTTTACACAAGGTTCCTCTTCCTCTCCATAAGATTCATATTCCCATTTGGTGGAATCTTCTTCACTATATTATTGTAATTGATTAATATTTTCATAGATATTTTATGGATCTTATTCTTTGTTATACTCTACTCATATTTTCTATTGACTTGTTCTGAAGTGGGTAAAACAGGTTTTGTGATTCCTTTATTTTTTTTCCCAATAGGCCCTAATCCTTCATAACCCATTTCCTACATGATTTGAAATCCTTTCCCATATTGGTGTGTGGGAATGCTTATATTTTGAATTATTTCATTAGATCCTTCCTCATCTTTAAATAACCATTTTAGGATTTCACTGTCCTCACCTTCTCTTAACGATGTGCTAGATCTGTCAAAATTGTCATTATATATTTGAGGAGATTATAATTATGTTTCTTGTGAGGTAGTTGGACTTCCATAAGATATAGGGGAATTAGGCAATTTTTCCACTGATGGAGAATATTATCCTAATACTTTATCATTGAGTTGTAATTTATTCTCAAAATCCCCCATTAGGGTATTCATGTTCAAACAATGAGATGTTTTATCCTCTTTCTCTTTCCCTTTTTATGATGTAGAAGAACTTGAATCTTTCTCTTTTCCTTGATTTGATGTGGAAGAACTAAGTTCTTTCTCTTTTCCCTTAGGTGACGTAGATGAACTATGTTTTTCTTTTGTTGCTTTATTTTATATATCTATTGTGGAAGCTTCCCTATTATGTGGAACCAAGGAATACATGACCGTCTTCACATTGTTGCAATATTGGAAGGGATTAAGATCACCACTAATGTTTATCTCTTAACCAAGATATCTAAACTTCAAACATTGATGATACGTTGAGGGAACCACTTGCATTTAATGAATCCATGGCCTTCCTGACAATATGTTGTAGGAAAAGTTCAAGTTTGGGACTTGACATACCGTCTCTTTTTGAATTGGTCCCACTCTAATTGGTAAAACAACAAAACATTTTAAGGCCTTTCCTCATCATCATAGGCTTTGATTGTGCTCTTTATCTTTGGATTAACATCATTTTTAGAATAGCCTAGAGCTTAGACCAAATTCAAGGTACAAATATTTAAGCCAAATCCCCCATCTACCAAGACTCTCTTGATTCTATGTTTATGAATAAGGAATTTTAATAGGAAATGGGAGATATTGAGGACGATTTAGTGGAATTTCATCTTCTTAGAAAAAATATAAGCAATGGGGTGTAATAAGATGACCTACCATGGTTTGGAATTTGTCCACATATAATTTTTTAGGAACAATCATGTCTACAAGGGTTCTTTCCAAGATTTATTTATGAGATGGTGAGGTATTCAAAAGTTCTAATATAAAAAATTGTGTGGGTGCATTTTGAAGTTGATATACCAGAATATATTTTCTTGATGTGGAGGGAATTTCATTTGATGTTTTATTATTTGTTCCTCGTAATGTCACTTTTTGTCGACTCCTTGTGATGACATGTAAAGGTTATTTCTCTTTCTTCTCCTTTATAATGATTAAATTTATGGTGTTGTCAAATCCTTATAAGATGTTTATGGTGTTATAATAAGCATGAGAAAAATTCACTTTATCTTCCTTGTTTGGTTGTGATGTTTTTGACAATTATCCTTTTTCATGATTAAGGAGTGGAGTTTTAAATTTCACGTGGTCATCATTATTTTTAGGTCCTTCAATAGTAATGGTGTTTTTATCAATCAAATCTTGGACAAAATGCTTTAATGTCATACAATCATTGGTTTTATGACCCTTATTTCTATGGTAATCACAATGGTGTGAATCATTCCACCAAGAAGGTTTTTTTTGGGTTCGTATTCTCTTGATTTGGGAAATATAATTAGCTTGTTGGTTATAAGTGTTCTTAAAGAGTATTCAAGAGGATCACCCAAGGGTGTAAACCTTCTTTTGGGTGGTATTGTGGAGGTCTAGGTCTATTTTTGTCTTAATTTTTGTTTGAGGCATTGTTTGTTTAATTGATATTGTTGGCTTGAATATTGGACAAATAGAATGGTTTAGGTCTAACATTATTTGCATCTACCACTCCATCATTCACCACATCTTTGTTGTTCCTCAACCAAAACTTTAGTTTGCCATTATTTTAGTTATTTTTGTTTGAAGGAATTGTGTTATTATAGTTGTTGTTGGTTTTTGAGTTGTTTGAGAAGCCTTTTGTACCCTTGTATATCTTTCATTCACCTTTTCTTACTAAGGCATCCTCAATTTTAACACCATTCTCTATCATTTTATCAAATGTAGGAGAACATTGTAATTATAGACAAAATTTCATCTCACTAGTCAAATTGTTGATAAATATATCCATTTTCTCTTTTTACGAGACACTTCTTGGATATTTTGCAAATATTTTTCTCCATCTTTGTAGAAATTCTAAAAATGACTCTCCATTTCTTTGTTTGGTGTTACAAAGATCCAACATAGTAACCTTATGTTCTATGTTGTAGGAGTATTATGTGAAGAACTTAGTGACTATTTCTTTAAAGGTTTTGATGTTGGGTGGTAACTTTGAAAACCACTCCATGTCTTGTCCTCCTAAACTCCTTGGAAACAACCTTATCAGGAAAGTTTTCTCATGCATGAACTCCATGCTTAGGGTGAAAAATTCTTGTATGTTATCTTGTGGCTCGGTTGTACCCATATACTTGTCATACTTAGGAATATCTATGTTTAATGGAAATGATGTCATGTTCAAACTCTTATCAAATGGGAATGGAAAAATAACTTCTAAGATATATCTCTTTATTTAAGTTTCCCTTTGAATGTCGTGAATTGTTTGTTGCAAAACCTTGATTTATTTGTTCAAGGTACCTAGGGTGTTAACTTCATCTTCATCTTGTTTCAATTTTTAAACATCATATTTGTGGGGTAATTTGACTCCTAATTGGTCTAGGGTCATGAAATACATTTCCTTGTCAGCCTCTAGGACCTTTTCCATGAGTTTTTGAAACTTGACATCCTGTTGGGCTTCTCTTATATGTTATTCTGTTACTTCTTCTTCATGGTTGTTGTTGTTTCCATTGTTAGCCCTAGTCCAACTATTTTATTCCATTATGGGTTGTTGTTGTGTTTTGTATTGTTGTTGGAATTCAATCTCTTTAGGATATTGAGGTGGTTTTAAATTATAGGATCTAGTCCTTGTTGATGGCATGAAATTTGTTGGGATATAACCTTGTGTTGAATCCTTTTTGAAGTAATTGGTTTGGTCTAGAAACTTGATTGAGGTTTGCAAACAAGTGATAGATAAGGGTTCCAATTAGGATTGATCAAAATTAAGTGTGTCCAAGATGGAGAAGTCTAATAGAAAAGGATCTATTTCTATGATGGAAACTCAAGATTGACCTTGATTCCTTGGGTTCTAGGTAAAAATACACGTAATCCTTGATAGTGAACTTTCCAAAATTGACGATCAATGTTATTTGACAACACTTGTAAACTGATTTGATTTGAATGGAACAAATATGAATGATCCAATTGTTTGAAATATTTATATGCTTGAATTATAAATTTGTTTTTATTGAAAAATAATCCACTCTAAAAAGGGTATCTAAAACAACTTTCAAAATTTCCCCAAGATGTATGGAGGTATCTATTGTTTTGAATGTGATACTTTATATGCGATGAAATAGTAATTATATGCGATGGAACTATTGGAAAATGCGACTCCCGAATTATCAAATGCAATGGGGAAATGGTTATATGTGATGTAAATTTCCTTAAATGCGATACATTGCCTGATATTTCCAGAGTTTGTCAAAATTTCTTTCTTGTTTGAGGGTTTTCTTGTGAATAATTAAATTATTTTGATTTGCAAGATCATGAAAATACGACAAACATTTTCAAACACTTATTTTTTCCTATACCTCTAAAAAATTTAGTGTATGTTCTTGAACCATTTCCAAGAGTATAGCACAACAGAAAAATTCAAACAATCTACCTAAGGAATTTTTTGGCTTTAATGTATCAGTTATAGGTCCACGAACTTGAAATAATCTCAAACTTGTTAATCCCGATCCTTATACTCTGTGTCCCTCCTAATGTAAGTGTTAATATCATGTGGAGATGATGAGAAAATTATGCACTTCAATAGGCCTTCAAGGTGTAAGATAAGTATGTTTGGTAATCACCTCCAAAAACCTTTTTCGTGATGACTAGGGGAGCACACATGGTGAGTAACTTCAGAGGATGACACAATCCTCTTGCACTATAAATGATACACCATGGATAATAGGGTAGAATTTCTAATTAACATGGTTGTAGATAAGATTTAATTCAAAAAGTTTGAGTTAATCCCCCTTTATAGAGGCCTCTCACAACCATAAAAAAGGTGTTTTGTACAATTCTGAAGAACTACTAGAGGAGGGCTATTCTCAAGTTCTTTCTGTCATTCACCCCATCAAGGATGGATGCATTTTATTTTAGAGTGGGTTAGATTTCCATGGCTTTTGGTCGTATCTCACTTGGATCATTCCCTATCACCAACCTTCTTAAGGAAAATCTCAGGAGGTAGGCCCGCTAAGGTTAAAATGCATGAATGAAATTGAAATTAGATCGAGGTAGTATGATCACCCAAAAGAGAGGAGATCATATCCCTACCACTTTTGACCTTAAAATATATAGAAAACATGATTCCTTCCTTGAACTTACCTAAATAGGTGGGATCTTGGTAGGTTTGGATTTTTTATCACCCAAAAGAGGGGAGACCATATTCCTACTACCTCGATCCATAAGCATAAAAGGTCATTTTAGATTGATCTATGTTTTGAATTGAAATGCCAAAAAATCAATTTCATTGAATGCAATTTTTCATAAAGGATATTTCAAGGATTTAGAGAACACACACCTTTAGCAATTTTAGCAAATTTTTAGAAATTTTCAAGAAGTTTTGGTAACAAGCTAGCAAAAATGTTAGTACCAACAAGATTAGAAAGAATAAGTATTAAAAGTCATATCCACGTTATACTTAGCTAGATATTTGTTAAGAATATAAGCATAAAGATCACAAGATTTAGCCTCTTCTTGAATTATAATCATGTCAATAGCCCATTCAATCTTAGAAGCATTAGCATATGCATTCTTATAGACTTTTCTAGCATAAAAACCCAGTTTAATGGGAATGACATTCTTCGGTTTTCCAACCTTAGCCATATGGAAATCATCAAAATCAGATTTAAACTTTTGGCTTAACAATATTTCAACCAAAGATTAAATGTGATGAAACATGTGTTAATAGTGATTCTCTTTGCATTAAATGTGATGATATTTAAATCAAAAGTGATTACTGAAGATTAAAATGTGGTTGTCTTTTGGTCATATGTGATACTCTTTATTTCAAATGTGACTATCCGCAAACCTGTCAAAAACCTGCAAATAACAATGATTAGAAATGACAATTTTAAAGGTGATTCTGCAGGAACCAAATGCGATGAATGAATATTTCAATGTGATTTTATTGAAGTCAAATGCGATTCCATTTAGATCATATGATATTGCTTCAAGTTAAGTGTTATTCTCTTTACTGCAAAGATGAGGCTCTTCTAGTCAAATGCGACATTTTGCATAATTTTCATGACTTGTAAGAAAAAAGCTAGATAAAATTGATTAGTGAGGCGTGGGCCTCACAGTGGGCACCAGTAAATGTGAGTGATTTTGTTAAACATAAACCTCAATGAGACATTAATATGACCATTATATCAAAATGGGATAAAGAACTAGTTAAAACAATGAAATAAAGACTCATGAGCATCTCATCGCTCTCGATTCCTAGGGATCTATTAGATTTAACTCTCAACTGCAAATTGAGCTCATAGGTGATAACCTTGAAAATGAGAATATATGATGATCAAATGATATAATGTTATTATGAATGCAAATTGTGCTAAATGATGCAATGATAATGTAAATTAAGCTATATAATTAACTAAGCTAAGCATGATACATCAAAAATATTTCATTACGATGTTACTCAAATGAATTGGTATGCTAAAATGACTATAATACAATTGTTATAATGAGAGTGGATGAACAAATCAGCATAATACATTTTCTCTAAAATGAAGTGGATGGTTATGCACTTAGAATGCACCCTATTTATAGGATTTCTCAAGGTCATGGGGGAAAGTTATAATTAACCATGATTAATACATAGTTGGAGTTAAGAGGGATGATATGTCCATGGTGAATGATCAAGATTTCAAATTGAGATTGAATGGTCAAGATAGAAAATCCTATTTGCGATCCATGTGAGCTTGTTCCTCAACTCTCATTGGTTGAATTCGATTTTGTCCTTTTGTGGTTGGTGAGAGATTTTCAGAATTGATTAATTCAAAATAATTAATTAATGAGACACGTGTGATGTGTAAAATAGGTTGAACTTTGGCTTCTATTTGAAAGAATTAATTAATTAATGATGACCTATATAATCAAATATTTAATTCATTTACATAGTAGATGATTTTTTTAATTTAAAATTAATATAATTGCTTGAATTTAATTAATGTTTATCTTTTGACCATTTTTAGGTGTATACACTTGGAAAAATGAATCCTAGAACAAACTTCCATGATGATGGAAAAGGTTTAAATCGGGGAGAAAAAAGAGGAGGGGACGTAAGACCACAAAGTTGTAGGAAAGTCCAGAGAGTTCCTCTAGGCAAAGAAAACTTAGATTGGGAAAAGGTTATGGCTTTTCCTAAGATAAATGAAAATCTTATCATGGAATGTTAGGGTTTCCAATACCCTTGACAAATCTCAGTTGATCAAGAGGTTCCCAGATCAGTCGAGACTAGATTTGGTATTTTCATAGGAAACTAAATTGAAGGAGAATGATACTGAAAATTTTAATAGGAGTATGAGTCAATGAAGGTGTTATTTTGTTGATGTGATAGGGGCTTCAGGGGGTTGAGGGGTGTTGCAGAATGCCTCCACATTGAAGGTTCAATTGATACAAAAATATAGGTATTGGTAGTGGCTTAGAATTTTTCCAAACCTTTGAATGCATCATTCCTCCTTATTAGTGTACATGGTTCTGATATAAATGGTGGAAAAAAGATTTATGACAAGATCTCTCAACGGTGTTGAGTGTTGATGAGGAGGCTCTCTATATTTTAGGCAGGGAATTCAATATGAATCTTCACTCGATGGATAAAAAATGTGGTATAGGTTTGGTGGGCCAAGCACAAAGGGATTTCAGTGATTTTGTGTTTTATAATGGTTTGATATAGTTAAGCTCAAGAGAGGAGATTTTACATGGACCAATAGGAAAACAAGATTCTTAAATATTGTTGAGAAACTTCATAGTTTTTCCTGGGATGACGACCAAACAATAGCTTGGTGGATTTGTAAGGCATAAATTTTGCCTATCACTAGTTTAGATCATAATCCTATCATTATTATGGTTCAAGCAAAGGTTGCTCCAATTAGGCGTCCTTTTAAGTTAGAGAAAATGTGGCTCAGGTTGATGGCTTCCAAGATTTGATTTCAAAGTGGTGGTTGATGTCCTCAATCATGATAGGTAGCAAAGCTTTCATTTTATTCAAGAAGCTACAATTTCTTAAAGAGTGTCAGAAAAGATGGACTAAGGAATAATTTAAGAATATCTTTACTGAGAAGTTTCATTTAGAAAAGGCCTTGGGGATACTTAATTCCAAAGTTATTTAGGAAGGGATGATGAATTATGGCTTCATCAAGTAAAAATAGTTAAAACATAAGTATGTTGAAGTTCTGGCTAGGGAGGAAATTTTTTGACGACAATAATCTTAAGATACTTGGCTAAAGGAAGAAGATCAAAATATGAAGCTTTTTCACAATTCCTTTAAGGATAGAAGATCTTGTAACAAAAAAAATTCAATATTAGATTCAAAAGGTAATGTGTTGTGTGGTCCAATGGACATCAACAATGAGCTATTCAGGTACTTTTGCAACACCACTAATGGGGGTAGATTTGAATTTTGATCATGAAAATTTAATTTGGGATGTTATTCCAAATTGTGCAATGGATGCTCAAAATTGCATGTTAATAGAACTTATCAAGATGGAGGATGTTAAAAGGGAAGTATTTTCAATGGGTGGGGAAAAGGCCCCAAGTATAAATGGATTTTCTGCAATCTTCTTTCAAAAATTGTGGCACATATGTGCTTTCAAGCTATGGGAATTCGTGGAATAATCTAGGAAGTATGGTTTCATTTTAAGGGATTTGAATAATACATTTATTGCCTTGATTCAAAATTTGGATTAGGTGTGATCTTTTGATGAATTTAAAATGATATCTCTATGTAATAATGGTTAACAAGATAATCTCCAAGGTTATAGCCAATAAACTTAAAACTATGCTAGGGTTGATTATCTCTTATGAGAAGAGTAGATTTTCTCCTCATAGGTAAATTTTTGAAGGTATCATTATTGCACTCGAGGCCATTCACTCTGTTAGGATTGCAAGAATAGACTGTGTGATGGTTAAAATTGATATTAGGAAAGCATATGATTTGGTCAATCAAGGATTTCTTTTGAAGATTCTTGTAAAGTTTGGGTTCAACAGTAAATGGGTCGAGTGGATAAGGAGTTGTATTAGTGCCCCATGATTTTCTATCTTGGTAAACGAGAGTCCTCGAGGTTTATTTGATTCCTGAAAAGGTATTAGACAGGGGTACCCTATTTCCACCTTCTTCTTTATCATTATGGAAAAGGCATTGGGAAGGTTGACTTCCAAAAAAAAGGATGGATGAGATTCTGAGAGGGATTAAAGTAGATAATGGTGTGGATCTTGTTTCTAATTTCTAATTTATTGATTATACATTGTTGATGGGGGAGGAAACCTTCAGGGAAGCATGAGTTATGAAAGATACTATTGAGAAGTGCAATAGGTTGTCTATTTGATGTGTTAATTGAAGGAAATTAGAAAAAATAAATGAATACAACAAGTAAGAAATAGAGGGAGGTTTGCAAGATTTTATAAATTAAATTTGACACTTTATCGGGCAAGTATCTGGGTACTCCTTTGTTTGGGGGTACCTTTAGATCCACGCTATATAAAGATCTAGTGGATTGATGTATGAGAAGGATGGATATTTGGAAAAGTAAGTGGCTTACTTGAGCAAGTGGGATTTTGATGTTGAAACCTATTATCTCTGTTATCCCCATTTTTTCTATGACATGTTTGAAAATTTCTCAAAAAATTGTAATGTGATTGGGAAGAAATTAAGAAATTATTTTGGAATGAGGCAAGAGAGCAGGAAAAAAATCCACTTTTAGCATGGGAAAATATTTGTAAAGCTAAAAAGGATTGAGGAACAAGACTGAGGGGTTGGCAGTTCATGAATGAAGCCATTGGTAAATTAGTCTAGAACATTTATTAAAATATAGATTAATTGTGGGAAAATATTTTGAAAGCTAAACACCTGGATACATAGGAGAAACATATATATTTTTACAATTTTCAATCCTCTGAAGAGATTGATGATTTGGAACTTAACCTTGTCATGTAGGATGGTCATTATTGATCACATCACTTGGTAAATTAGTAATGGACTCTCTGAAAAATTCTAGGAAGATTCTGTAGAAACCCAAAAATAGACAATTGCGACTTTACATTAAAAAAACTAATTTTCATCTATTAATTAATATTTTTTTAATCATTAATTAATCATCTATTTTCCTCCAAATTCATTCCCCAAATCATCTAATTAAATTCCCAAAATTAATTAAATAATTAATTTTATTTAATTAATTAACTTTAATTGATTAATTACCATTAATTAATTAATTAAATTCAATTTCCTATAGTTTACATTAAAAATATTTAAACTTACTAATTAAATTCTTCCAATTAAATTAATTTCATTCAATAAAGCAATTCTAAATAAAAAAAGAATTCAAGTATCTGACATGTTGAAAACATTAATTAAATAAATGAATTAAATATTCATTTATCTTCAAAGAGATAACTCCAATCAGATCACATGGGTTACTCCACCCATCTCTCCAGTTCACATGGGTAACTCCACCCACCTCCCCAGTTCTAAAAGGTAACTCACAATTAGCTCTTCAGTCAACCAAACTCGATCTCCTCTTTACCAAATGAAGAGGTGGAGTTTACTGATGGCTTCTCCAATTCCTTTTAATCTCAACCGTTCATCTCCCTATCTCTGGGATTGATCTCAACTGTTCATTTCATCCCTAATTCCTATATAATAAACCCTTCATAACCATTTGAAGGATCCAGGATTTCAAGCTCTTGTGTGCCATTACTATGTCAGTTTGGTTCTAGAATTCAAGCCATCTTGCGATCACACACACATTTCAAGTATCAAATTCTCGACGCTTCTCAAGTCATAGACGCTGCCCACACCAATACTGAGCATCAAAACCAACATTTTGGAAGGAGTAGAGAGAGACAATAGAAGCTTCGAGCACTTTGGGGTTTGCATTCATTTGTTTTCCTTTCATTACTTGTACATTTTATTGGTTACGTTTCAAGTTATTCATTTTAGTAGTTCTTGGGAATTGGATTTATATCATTGTAAAACCATTACTACTAACCCCACCTTTGGAAAGCTTGGGAACCATGAATCACAAGAAGAGGCGTACATTTTGGTGAACCCGACATGAAGCAAATGACACAAATATTTCTTGCAGGTAGCAGACAGAACCAATCAGCCATGACCGTACGGTCGCAGACCAAAAGATTCATCTTTTTCTTGATATCTATGCTATTTCACAATCACTACTATTCTACCACAATCGACCAAATTGTGCCACAATTGACTGGTTTAATACCGCAATTGATTGCAGGCTTTCGCACCATTATTCTATCGTCTTCTGTCTTTCTATCTTCTCGCAGTTTTGCCGCAATTGATTGTATTTTACCACGGTTACTTATTGTTTGCCGCAATCGCCTGTATTTTATCACAATTGCCCGATCTGTGTTGTAATTGAACGAATCCTATTGCAGTTGAAAGCAATTTTCCGCAATCAACAACATTCTACCGCAATTGACCATATATTGCTGCAATTGAAGACATAGTGCCACAATCAACTCAAAAGCTACATTTCTGTCTATTTTTCTTGATTTCTGTGCAGGCCTAACTAACAGTGAATGAAAAAGAAGGTGATCAGACGCATACCATGTGCTAGAGCATTAAGAGTTGCAAGAAGGAGAACCATCAACTATCGATCACAACAAAGGGCTTCTCGCAATCGCAGCTGAAGATCAAAGCAAAGCATATACGAGGTACATTGATTCAATTAAGAGATTCATAGGTAAGTATAAAGTCACCATTAATTTCAGCAATCTCAATAATCCTGGAGTTTCTAGATATTCTTCTGTTTTGGATTGAAAGATTTCATTTCTGAAGATACTAAACACTTTCTTTGACAGGTACAAATCAAGGAGGCAAGATAAAAATACAACTTAAAAGTCATTCACTTGTCGATTTGGGCTTTAAAAAGAAGTGTTTTTCACACATCTCACATCTCACATTTCAAATTTGGGCTTAAAATTGATGTGGGGACTAAAATTGAACAAGGCAAAGAATCTCTCGATTCGGTGCATTAAAATTGAACAAGCAATCAACACCTAATTTTTGGGCTTAAAATTGAATACTTGTGCTTGTATGGTGGTGTAGCTTAGTTCACATTTCAAACTTTTGGAGCTTAATCGATTTACCTTGTGTCTTGAGTTTTGGGTGCACTTGCACAATCTGTTAGATTAGACACCTTTATACTTTTTTAGAAAGGCATGTCCGGGGAATGCGCTTCTTCCTCAGAGAACGACCTTAAACTGGTAATCCTTCCGATCGATATATCAATAAGGTGAAAACCAAAGTTCAGTCTTATCTAGCCAAGTTCGGGTGAGGTGTGTTGATGATAGTCTGGATCGGGTGAAGATCCCTAAGGAGCTAGTGTGGTCAACTAGGCTCTTAAGTGAGTCACACGTACAAACCGATAGGATAGATGCCACGAACTCTTACTACAAACTTTTTAATTAGAGGCCAACCCGATCTACCTCTGAATAGATACCTTATTATAGTGCAAGGGGTTGCAGAATTTCCCCCCAAGATACCCAACATATGTGTCCCAAGGTATTTGTGTAGTGAAAGAGATCTTCACTCCACGGAAATAATACCTGGAAATGGAAAAAACACGGGCGCATACGTCATGGACCTTCGTGTCCTAGTAGTGTGACAATTGTTGTGTGGGCTAATGAACATTCAATAATTGGGCCTATAACATTGTATTCTAAAGCCATTGACCTATATTAATCAGACGGTTCATTGTTGAGACCTCATGATAACTTTGCAACTTGAAAAAGTTGTAGAACATACACATTGTCAGTCTTCATTCTTCAAAACACAGTGTCTATTGTGCTTGTCTTTTGATCAGTTTCTAAAAATGCAAAACAAACATCCAACTGTCAAAATGAGTCAAACGTGTTAAATTCTAGGGTTGTCAACATCAACTATCTTGCAAATCATAAGCCTTATTCCAGAATATCAAAATTGCCAAACAATGATACTTATCCTCTAGTCTTTTTTGAGAATGTTCTTATTTACCGCAATTGATGGAAGTCTTCCATAGTTAACTTATTTTCCATAGTTATCTTATTTTCCAAAATTGATGGAAGTCTTCCATAGTTAACTTGTTTATTGCTGCACTCGACCTGTTTATTACCGCAATCGATGATAAAGTATCACAATCGACCATTCACTTTACAACAATCAGTGGAGTTGTGCTACAGTTGACCAAAGATATTTTATTCCTATTTTGACCTAAAAACCTTGAAAGAACTCTTCATGTTGTGTCTAAGACCAATGTCTATCCCAGAAAAATGTGAAGAACATTGTGTGAATCTCTAAACATTAAAGATAATCCCTTCTCTGAAAAGCATGATTATTGTCTAAAACATTGTTAGTTCGAAAGCTCAGACTCGAAATATCTTGATCTCATCATATCAAACATCATCATTATCTCTATCAAGTGACTTTGTCCCAGGAAAAGGTCGACAAATCTTATCTTTTAACATCATCACAACTTTGAGATCAAGATATATCAAAATCTGTCCTTAGAATTATCCTTGTCCAAAACATAACTCAGACTTCCTTAGAAAGGTTATCCTTTTTTGTTTGCTTTATATCACTTGTTTTAGTTACAGAAGCTGGACCACGCTATGTCTCAAACACCTCATGGAGGGCCTTATACAAGGTCAAAGGCTAGAACACAACCTGATGAGGCATATATCAATAGATTCCTTGCTTGGAAAACAAAGCAAGAGAACGATCCTTTCATAAATACTAGTTCTTCTCTATTCATTTAACAACCCCGTGGGTCATATTTTTTCCAAAATGTCACAAAAGAGGAGATTGAAGAAGTTGAGCAAGATGCTTATTCCACACAAGTAGTTGACGCTGTTGTAGAGAGGAATCCTGAACGTTACTTAGCCATGCTGATAAAGAAGGGAGTCAAACTCCCCACTGAATTCAGTGTGTCGACCATATGGCCCGAAAATCCTCTTGTAGGTCAAAACACTACTCAGTCCCCTTAGATACTACATGTTGTTTCCCAAATCTTCCCACCATTGATAACACCCACATTGGCATAGACGATACCCAATCAAACCAATTGCACAAACCAAGCAAGCACATCTTCCACTCAAAGCATGACAAGATCGCAACTAAGTGCACCCATGGTCACTAGTATGCCCCCACCTTCGGTCTCATGGCCTGGACAATCAAGCTCTCATGCTATGCCTTCCATCCCACCAAATACCAACTATTTTGAAACTATGTTGCTACTGCAGTCAATTCCTACTAGTCTTGGGATCAACACCTCATTCCTGCAGGGATCTGTCTCTTTAGGTATGACTTACAGTCAATGCCCACCCAAGGCTACACCTTTGCCCATTTCAAAACCAATCCATCCTCAACAACAACAACCCCATCTTCAGTTGCCACAATTCCAAACCTAGCAACAACAACCCCAGCTTCAGTTGCCTCAAATCCAACCCTAGCAATAACAACCCTAGCTTCAGTTGCCACAATTCCAACCCCAGCAATAGTAACCCCAACTTTAGTTGCCTCAAATCCAACCCCAACAACAACAACCCCAACTTCAGTTGCCACAATTCCAACCCTAGAAATGGAAACCCCAACTTCAGTTGCCTCAAATCCAACCCTAGCAACAACAACCCTAGCTTCAGTTGCCACCATTCCAACCCTAGCAACAACAACCCCAGCTTTAGTTGCCACAATTCAAACCCCAACAACAACAACCCCAACTTCAGCAGCAACAATAGCAACCCCAATAGTATCAACCACAGTTCCAACAACAACAACATTCCCAATCCCAACAACAAACACATCAAAACCTACCATGGGCTACTCATGTGCCCCCATTTCAAAATCATGCGGTGGGAAATCAATATCAAGTCCCTAGGATGAAATCCTATGTTCCTACTCAAGGGACGCAGAGGCGCAACCTCATACCTACGACAACACAGAGGAACATCATCACACATCAGCCTCAGTATCAAACAGACATGTTGATGCAACAAATGTAAACCCTTCAAACCCAAATGATGGATATGCAAAATCAGGGGCAAACTAAATCCCACACCGCAGAGGATTTATACCCATACCCCTTTGACCACTCTCTTCACATGTCTCCATTCCCAACACACTTCTCGGTACCAAAATTTGACAAATATAGGGGCAATACCAACCCTATTGAACATATTTGAGAGTTTTTTGCTAGTTGCGTCAAAGTCACACATGATGAGACATATTTAATGCGTCTGTTCCTACAAAGCTTAGCCAGACCAGCAATGTAATGGTTTTCGCATTTACCTCATGGCATCCATTCTTTGGGTGAACTGGATGAAAAGTTCATCGCTCACTTCCATCATAACATCGAGCGCAAGGTCAGTATCAAGGACCTTTGCAATATCAAACAGAAGGATGGAGAGTCTTTTGTGAAATTCCTACAAAGATGGAGGAATACTACAAACTGAATAACGTATGATGTGCCCGAACAAGACCTAATAGTCATGTTCATTGACAATCTGATTCCAGACATGTCATTCACAGTAGAATTGAAGTTAGCTCCGAACTTCACACAACTCATCGAACGAGGAGTTAGTTGTGAGCAAAACTAAGTCAAATGAGGAATCCTTGTAGATCCAACACAAATGAATACAAACAAAAAAGCAATGGACAAAGCTAAGTGGTGGAACAAAAACAAAAATGTGACCAACGATGGTGTCATTGATGTGAAGACAATCAACTATGCACAACCCAAGGTGTCACTACAAGGTGCACCTATGGCCAACCAACAACCCACAGGGCCCACTCAATAATAATACACCCAAAACCAACCTCCCCATGTCCAAGCGGCTGCTGTGTCAAACAATCAACAACAAAATCAACGCAAACCATGGTTTCAATTCTAGCAATAAGATTTCACACCATTAGGAGAGCCGATAGAATCAGGTTTGCCAAAACTGATACAATCCAACACTATCACTCTCCCAAAAATTAGGGAATTTAAATAAGATGCCAAGAAACCAAGGTGGTATAATGACAAAGACTTCTACAAGTTGCATCGGGTGAAAGGACATAAAACGTCTAACTGTTATCGATTGAAACACGCTATCCAAGATCTGATTGATACAAGGGTCATCAATGTAACAAATACCCAAGCCAAAGGAACAACTGATCACACTATTTTCAATGATACATTTCATGATCACAACAAGGGAAAAGCCTCCGGGTCTGGTGGATCATCCAAATAGGTTAACTATACATATGTCAACAATGATAACATTATCAATTGCCTCAATCCTTCAGATAGCCATGTGGCTACGATCACTATCAAAGACCAAGGTAACAAATGTGTTGTAATAACATGTTGTACGAGAGTTGTCTTATAGGGAGTACCATCCTAATCTACCATATCTTCCAATCCTATTGCAACCTCAGATCCACATCCAAGCATAGTGGATCAACTAAAGCGCACACCTGCCCATATCTCCATGTTTGACCTATTGTGCATATCTCCACACCATAAAATGGCACTTGACCAAGCCCTTCAGAATGAAACTGTCCCAAGGGACATAACACCCAAGAGCTTCCAAACAATGGTTAACCACATAGCTGCTAACAAATATGCAACATTCACAGACTGTGATGTGCCATTGCATAAATCCCTGCATAATGATCCTTTGCACTTGCTTGTCCAGGTCCACAAAAGCGCTATCCGTAGAGTCCTTGTTGATGGTGGGGTTGGGTTAAAAATTTGTACTCTAAAGTTAATCAAGCAACTAGGATATTTAGAATCAAGCATTGATGTCATGGGGAGGATAAATATCAGAGCTTATGACATAGAGGAAAGGTCCTCTAAAGGTATTATCATTCTACCTGTCCATATTGGTCTAGTGGTCAAGAACACCCCCTTCCAGATCCTATATCTTGAGTTGGGATACAAAATGTTACTAGAGAGACCATGGACACATGAAATGCAAGCTGTACGCTCAACATACCATCAATGCATCAATTTCCCACACCAGGGAGAAGAAATCATCATAGAGGGAGATCCCAAGCCTTTTCAATACTATAATGTGGTCCAAATCAACACTGACAACCAAGTACCCTTAAACCAAGAGGCAAGCATCCCATCCTCTTCATAATCAACTCCTAAGGATGTCACATGAAAATTGGGAAAAATTTCCATTACCGACAAGGGTTGTGGTGAATACAGATATGAAGAGGCTTTCACTATCATGAACATGCCCCAGAGCCCAAGAACATATGGCATGCCGCAACCAGTTATTAAAATAGAAACTCCAGAGCCTATTCTATTCAGATGTCCGCCCACAAATTTTGTTAGATGGGGGGACATTACAGAAGAAAATCCATTTGAATAAGATATCAGTACATGGTTGTACCAAGATCCACAAGAGACATTTCAACAACCCCTACCCCTATCAAACTATGGAAATGGTTATACAATGTTACAAATATTCGGGTATGATGGTACAACTGGTTTGGGGGAAAGACAACAAGGCTTAATGGAATTGTCTCTCCCACCAACCCAGAGAAATAAGAGAGGGTTAGGCTATGGGAAACAAAGAACCAGCCCTATAATCCAAGACATCCTAGTTGATCAGGAACAAATAGCAGAGATGCACTGGGGGTAAAAATCAGAACATGTCTTAATAAGCAACATACTAGCACAATTATTTCCCACCAAAGAGGGAACCTCTCAAACCTGAATAGACCTCAACATAGCCATCGATGATAACGAAGGAAGTGAGACATCTAACAAGCATTCTATCAAAACTAACTCCCATGAGTACGAGTGCAGATCCCTTCACGACTCTGAACCGTCATTCCCAGATTATTCCCCTCGGTTAGCTACCACCATAAACCTGGAAGACTTATTTGACCAACTATCCATTGATGACCAAACTTGTATAGATAAGCATGTCATTCTCCATTCTTCAAGTGATGCATCCACATCATAGTCTAGGTTTTTCAGAACCCTATCTGAAGTCCCTTTCAACCAAATAGAGTCAAACCAACACGAGGGCCTATGTCTTGTACACCCAGAACTAATAAAGTGGGATCAACAAGGACCACCTAATATGGATGTTTTTGAGAATGATGAGGCCATTACAGACTTCATGGGACTTAGAGAGGGAATGCCATCAGGAGACCATAAAGAAGGTTTCTCCATTAACCTCGATAGATCAACATACTTTGGGGAGGAAGCCCCTCTTTTCAGTCATCAAAACAAATCAAAATAGAAAAAAGAATTATCAGTAAGTGAAAACCAAAAGGCGCTTACTGACTTAAAAAATGATAAAAAGATAAAACAAGACGTATCTTCTAGTGAAAACCTCATTGAGGCACTAGAAGATGGAAAGAAGGAACTCCTCCCCTTGACAGAGTTGAAATCGACATTACTAGAAGAAGAAATAGAGGAAGTCAATTTGGGAGATGACAAGAACCCAAAGAAAATCTACTTGGCAAAACCACTCACCCCAAAGGAGAGAGAACATTTCATCAGTTTCTTTAACGAAAGAATGATCAATTTCACATGGTCCTACTTGTATATGCTAGGATTAGATCTAGAGCTTGTACTACACCATCTCCCGTTGCTACCCAATGCCAAACTTGTCAAGAATAAGCTAAGAAAGATGCATCCCCATGTTGCCTTGCTAGTCAAGGCTGAATTGAAAAATCTCCTGGATGCCAAGTTCATAAGACCAATACCATACGCAGGCTGGATATCTAACTTGGTACCAGTTACAAAGCATAGTGGTCAGATACAGATTTGCATAGACTTTAGAGATCTCAACATAGCTTGTCCCAAGGATGACTTTCCTTTACCTAACATTGATATGATAGTAGATATAACCACTGGACATCAAATGCTATCACTCATGGATGGATTTTCAGGGTATAATTAGATAAGGATCGCACCAGAGGACCAACAAAAAATAGCTTTCACAAGTCCTTGGGGCACATATTGTTGGAATGTCATGCTGTTTGGTCTAAAAAATGCTGGAGAAATGTATCAAAGGGCCATGAAAACTATCTTTCATGATCTCATCCACAAAATAATGGAAGACTATGTGGACGACATACTAGCCAATTCAATGCTTTGCAAGGATCATCTACAAGCATTAGGACCAATCTTTGATAGAATGTAGGAATACAAAGTCCATTTAAACCCAAAGAAATGTGCATTCGGGGTCACAACAGGAAAGATACTAGGGTTCATTGTGTCACATAGAGGCATCAAAGTAGACCCAGAGAAAGTCAAGGCAATATTGGACATGCCACCACCGTCAAACCTAAGGAAACTAAGGGGGTTACAAGGGAGGCTCCAATCAATCAGGCACTTCATAGCTTAGCTAGAAGACAAGTGCCACCCATTCTAACATCTACTGCACAAAGACATCAAATTGATATGGACAGAGAAATACAAGCAAGCATTCCAAATATTCAAAGACTACCTCCTCAAGTCTCTTATTTTGGTGCCACTAGTCCAAGGTAGACCATTACTTCTATATATCTCAGCAACATAATCAACATTAGGTGTACTCTTGGCACAACATAATGATATAGGTAAAGAAAGGGCCATCTACTATCTAAGCAAAACATTGGTAGGATATGAGATCAACTATATGCCAATTGAAAAATCATGCCTTGAAGTTGTCTTCGCTTCCCAAAAGTTGAGACATTATATGTTGAGTCACCAAACAAAGTTGATAACACATATTGATCCTTTAAAGTACCTCCTAGGCAAAGCAACGCTCACCGGATGACTTACAAAGTGGGTAATGATTTTAAGTGAGTTTGACATTGAGTACATAGACAGAAAGGCCATCAATTGGCAAGTGATTATGAACCAACTAGCAGAGGCACCTATTCAGGATTATCAGCCTATTATTTATGACTTTCCCAATGAATCTATTATGACACTACAACAAATGATCGAGGTATGACAACTATACTTTGATGGGTCATGCATGAACCATGGTGCAGGGGAAGGCATAGTTCTCGTCACTCCAGATAATGATACAATTCCAAAATCTTTCAGACTCAACTTCCCCTACACAAACAACATAGAAAAATATGAAGCACTGGTCATCGGTTTAAAGAGAGAAATTCAATGGAGGATCAAGAACATTAAGGTCTACAAAGATTCATAGTTGTTCATTAGCCAAGTCAACAATGATTATATGACAAAAGATGAGAAGCTAATACCATACCAAGAACAGATGGAAAGGTTGCATGCTAAGTTCCAATACATCTTCTTCGAGCAAGTACCATGAGCTCAGAACAAAGTTGTAGACGCGATGGTTACCATAGCATCACTGATCGATATGCCAGGAAATGAAACACAATTCCAGTTTCTAGTAGAACAACTCTTGGTGCCATCACATCAAGCATCCATCACAGAATCAACATGTGTCCTTGTTGGTCCTGAAACCCCATGGTACCAAGATGTATACAACTACCTCTAAAATAGTGTCTTACCTCCCAACTTGTCTAGAAACTAGAGAAAGTCCCTCATTCAAAAAGCCTCTATGTATACCATCCTCTAAACTACTTTATATAGATGAAGTCTAGATGGAACTCTACTACAATGTCTCACTTCCACGGAATCCCAAAGAGCTCTGTACGAGGTACATGAAGGAATTTGTGGAACCCACGGAGGTGGCAAGAACTTAGCTAAGAAGATCATCTGCATGGGATAATACTGGCCCATGATAGAGATATATGTACAAAAACATGTACAAAGGTGTAGGCAATGTAAGATTCATGGAGACTTCATCCATGCACCAGCCCAAGAACTAAATCCTATCACATCACCATTGCCATTTTCTATGTGGGGATTTGAACTAGTGGGCAAAATTACACCTTCTTTAGAAAATGGACACAAATACATCATAGAAACAATAGAGTAATTCACTAAGTGGGTGGAATCAATTCCCCTCACTTACATTACCAGAAAGCAGATATCAATGTTCATACTTAACCACATCATCTGTTGATACATGATCCCTCAAACCATCCTGATAGATCACAGTACACCTTTCCAAAACAAAGATGTTGAAGAGCTGTGTGAATCCATATCAAACAAGGGTTATCTTCATTTTATTATCCTCAAGGAAATGACCAAGCCGAAGCTACAAACAAAACAATTTTAAAAATCTTGAAGAAAACAGTGAACGAATCAGGACAAGACTGGCATTTACAGCTTTGTCCTGCATTATGGGCATACAGAACTAGTGTGAGAACACCTATAGGAGCCACTCCTTTCTCCATAGTCTATGGATCAAAGGTGATACCACCCCTTGAAGTGGAAATCCCATCCCTAAGGATATCATTGAAGAACCTTATTATAGATGAAGACTATAGAGTGGCAAGGCTTAGTGAACTGGAATTACTAGATGAAAGAAGACAACATGCATTCAACCACTTACAAGGATATCAAAATCACCTTAGAAGGAACTATCATAAGAAGGTGAGGTCATGAAAATTTGAGGTAGGAGACCTTGTCCTCATGTAAAATCAAAAGAACCAAGCAGAAAGAGTGAAACCAGGAAAGTTCGAGCCCAACTAGCTAGGACCACTTTTCATTGTCAGCTCTACCCATAGTGGGGCATACAAATTGGTGACACCAGAAGGAGATCAGCTCCCCAAATACATCAACATCATGCACCTCAAAAGGTTCTATGCTTGAGGTCTCTATGGTTAAGGCACCTATCTACATATCCAGAAAATACAAAAAAATACAAAATGTTACCTTGGTGAAAACCTGACAATCAGGCACCTTGGTGACAAAAAAAAAATCAAAAAAAAAAAAAGTAAAGAGAAAAAAAATTGCTCTCTCAGTGAAAACCTGGCAAACAGGCACTATTGAGTAGGTACCTTGGTGAAAAACTGGCAAACAGGCGCCAAGTGTTCAAATCCAGCTTCACCATCAATGAACTCCAAGATCAAAAGCTTGAGCACACTTCAAATGCAAGACTGACTACCCAAGATATATCCAGAAGCACAATCCCCTCTGAGCACCAATACTTATCCATGGTTAATACTGGTCCACCAGACTAGGGGGAAATTCTAAATGTCTTGAAAAAATGCATAAAAATTGGAAAACTCATCAAAAAAATCCCAAAAAGATCAAAATGTCCCGAGAAAATCAATCCTCATAAAAAACAATCAAAAAATTGCAAAAATCCCAAGCAATAAAACCAACTACATTATCAGGAGAGAAAAGGGTGATCAAGCCTAGACAATCAAATGTCACAAGCATGAGCTTTGTGAATCAACATTGGGCCCATATGACACAACTTTATCAATCTATCAAATCAATCAACAAGCAAACTGGCGACCAAGCCAATCTATCGAATGTCAAAATCATGAGCTTTGCAAATAAGCATTGGGCCCATATGACACAGCTTTATCAATATATCAAATCAATCAACAAGAAAATTGGCGACCAAGCCAATCTATCGAATTTCACAATCATGAGCTTTGCAAATCAACATTGGGCCCATATGACACAACTTTATCAATCTATCAACAAGCAAACTAGCAACCAAGCCAATCTATCAAATGTCACAATCATGAGGTTTGCGAACCAGCATTGGGCCCACTTGACATAGCTTGTTTAGCTACAAAAATGATCAAAATCAATCAATCAATCATATCAATCATCTTACACAGTGATGGATACGCTCAAACTAGACAGGTCAGTCTTATACGAGTCATCTATTACTGAAACCAGACATACTACAACAATCAAGCCAATCAAGCCTATCAAAAGAGTCGATCCAATCAAGAGAATCCAACTGCATCAAGGAACCATCCAAAAATGTTGAATAGGTTAGTCAGTCAGTCAGATGTCAGTCTATATTTCACGGTTATGTTCTTACGCTACTCCAGGATCCACAATGTGAGGTAGTAGCTATGATAGATCATGACTTATTTTCTTTGATTGTTGTCTGTTGAATGTTCACTTTGATTTTAGGGCCATGATGATTTAGGATAAATGAGGTAGGTGCTGTCACTTATCTGGCAGCCACGCAGTTCCATGATCTGAGCCTAACCCTAGGAAAGAATTAGACATTCCTTCTCTTTTATTTTCTTGTTTAGTTTATAGAATCAAGAGCTCGCGGTGCTATTCAGATGGACTCTGAGTGCGTTGGAGTTCTATCTTGGTTTCTATGGTCTTTTATTTTTTGCAATCAAGAGCTCACAATGCTATCTAGATGGACTCTAGGGGCATAGGAGTTCTATCTTATTTGCTTTGGTCTTTTTCTTTTCGGAATCAAGAGCTCGCGGTGTTATCCAGATGGACTCTGGGTGCATAGGAGTTGTATCCTGGTTTCCTTTTTTTAGTTATTTCAGAGGACAAAGAGGTATCTAAATGGTCAATATCTGGGTGCTTTTGGCTCTCTTTCTTTTCAAATAGGGAACATAGCTGCACCCAGATGGTCAATATTTGGGTGCACTAAGTTCTCTTTCTATTCAATCTCTCTACTCCTTCCGGTTATCAAGAGGTCATGGTGGTATCTAGATGGTATGTGATCTGGATGCACTGGAATCTCTTCAAAATTTCAAAAAATACAAAAAAAAAGATGCAATGATGACAAATATTGGAAACAGGGGCAGCGACTTGGGACACTCATCCTTTCTATCAATTCATATCTATCAAAAAAGCAAAAAATCCTTTTTATCATTCCATATCTATTAGATCAATTCTAGAGAACATCTATCCAAACTAACTTCTTTCTAATTAACACATGCATTACTCATATATTTTTGTGCATAATAGATTGCATTCATTCCATTTAAGTGCATCAAAAAAATGAAAAAAAACATAACAACTGCATACATGGTAAATCATAAATCACATGCATCCATAAGAATCTCATATAAACATGCATTTCATTTCCACCATCCCGCATTAACATGTCAATATCATAGGAAAAGTAAATCATCCTTCTATGAGTCTGCATAATAGAATCATGTTGCATATACATTTTCATCACTTAAACCAAATCATGTAGAATCATACATATAGCAAGTAAGCCAATGCACATCATATAAAATCACTACCTGCATCTCATATACATCAAAATATCTAAGTATAATGAATGGTCACAAGTATGAATAAAGGAAGGTAATCAACATATATATCAGTGTGTCAGGATACAAAAATGGATAAGACTCAGAGTATATCAAATGAACATCACTACAAAAATTGTACCTGATACAAAAGTGGAAAGGTACACATTTAGCAAGTGCTACCCCCACCCTCGCCGCCAGGTGGATGAGGGGGTGGCATATCAGTAGCAAGTCTATGTGATGAACTAGGAGCACCAGTTCACCACTACTCTGTGATCTCTGAGCTGTACTAGATCTTTGAGAGACTATATAACTGGGAACTCTCTTCTCAGCAGGAACTGCACCCTCATAGTGGCACCTCCAGTACTCAATCTCCCTCTGGGAATCATGCCCAGATCTATAATATCTGTCCAATACATCCTGGTGGGAAGCATCTTGTACATTGTCAATAAAAGAACAGACCTTAGCTCAAGCCTTTTGCTCTCTGGCCTCAGCTGCTGCAACTTTAGCCTCTACCGCACCTGTCTTGGCCTCAACAACTGTCACTCTAGCCTCCAAAGCATTGGCATGTGCATCAGAGGAGGCAAGTATGGCATGTAAATCTGAAATCTGTTGTGTAAGTCTCTCTAGATTAGAAGGATCTATGTCCATCCCTCCCATGGCCACATCCATGTCACCCTCCTCCGCTCTACCACCTAATCCCTCATCTCTCCTCCCCGTCACCACCCAAGAATCACTCTTCGAACTCTCCCTAGTACTGCTACCTGTACTGCCTTTGCCAATAGATGAGCTCATGCCTGCACTCTCAGCATCCAAGGCCTCAACATCTATATCCCCTATCTCAATATCTACATCCTCTACAACTACCCTCTCCTCCTCCGTCGGTGCCAAAACAACACTAGTACGCTAACGTACTCTCCGCACTAACTTAGGTGCCTCCTCCTCCATCGCCTCCTCATCCTTCAAAACAACACTCAAACCAACTCTCTGAGTGGTAGTCCCGCCACCAACACCCTAGGACCAAGATCATCTCCCCTCCCCCATCCTCCATCTCTACCTCCATCCTGTCTTCTATCTCGACCACCAACCCTACTTCCATCCCAGCCTCCAACCCTACCTCTGTCACAGCCACCATCCCTCCCTCCATCTCGACCTCCCCTGCCTTGTCGTACCTGACGGTGCCTCCTCATGAGAGTCTGAGAAACAGGACGTGAGACATCTTTAAGTGCAACTGGCTAGATCTGTGCCCAACGAGCATCAGACTGAGGAGTGGTGCCTAAAAAATATCAAATTCAATATCAGTACCACATTAGATAAGCAACAAGTATCGTAAGCAAGATAGACTAAAAGTGCAGTAAGGAATTGAACACAAATGCATAGAACAAACATACCTGCATCTACAGTGGTAGATCACCATGTCCACACCACAAGAAGTAGGCCTACAAACTCAATCCACACAATGTCTAATGAAATGACACCACCCCAGACCGCAGCATCCCTTGACCTACGAGCAAAATAGGCATATGTGTCAGACACATCCTGCCGCTCTCCAAACTGTTGCAACACCCTATCGGTGTTGTGAAAATCAATCATATGAACATGGTTAGTGACATGACCAATTAGGTATCTCCTCTAGTGGCAAAAGGGAAGATGGATATCCTCTCCATCCCACACATGGCACTCTCTATGTAGTCTCCAAATGAAATAGGGCATCATGTCTAACTGCTGACGCCAATACAAAAGATGACCTATGTGGGTCTGGATGATGGATCCATCATACATGAAAACATATGGCCTATTTGTAGGCAGATCACACATACCGATGGGATAACATACATCAATGTGCTCCCACACCCATATCTGCAAGAGGGTAGCACCACAGTTGAGCGACTTACCATTAAGGTAAGCCATGTAAAATATATGAAAGTGCATATGCGCCAGCATACATGGCCCCCATGCATAAATAGTATGATCCCAAACCATAATCTGCAAAATGGAACCAAAGCCGACAGAAAATCTGTGCTGGCGATGATCAGGGCATAAGATGCCACATATCAAACTACCTAGTAAAGTGGACAACCTATCAAGGCCCAAACCAAATCGGGACCATGGAATATCATAGGCACTGGATAAACCAAGCTGATCTCAGGCAATCCAAACAACTCAGTCAAAGCAACAATGTCAGGTCAGGTAGCATACTCCACAAGTGCACCCTGGATCGAAAGCTGAAGGATGCAGTACACATCCTCCAAAGTAACAGTACACTCTCCAGTGGGTAACTAGAAAGTGCATGTCTTAGAATGCCATCGCTCTATAAGAGCCAAGATCAGACCCTTGTTGGTCATGATCTTTGGCATGTAACAAATCTAGTATAAGCCTAAGGCCCTAAGAACTGACCTCTCATCCTCCGATAGCTGGAACCTGTATACAAGACCTACCGGTCTAGACTCCCGACAATGCAAAATCCTTCGGTGAACTGCACACAATAACACATAAGAAATATATCAGTTTCAGTCATTAAGGGAAGTGTCAAAAACCAGAATAAGCAGATATGACACAAGGAAATAAGGTAAACAGTTACAAATTTGCAATTGCGGTAATAAAAACTACATATGCAGTACTGTTGTGCGATTGCGACACAAAACATTCAATTACGACAATTAAATTGCAAAAGCAACATACAAACATGGCAAACACAAAACTTTAATCAATTGCGGCACTAAGCCAACAATTGCGGCATTCAAACTGCAATTGCGGCAAAATCGCAGACAATTGCGACACATTATGCAAAATATCATAAAACTACAAATTTTAAAAGCGAGAAATAAATGCATTAATGACACACAAAGAGATAAAACTCACTGGACATCCTACGCCAGCTGGTCTCTGATATGTCCGGACTCAGTCAGATACGTGTGTCACTCTAGGAAGGCTCGCCATCGCAAGAAAACAAGAGAAAAAAGAAAAGAAAACTAAAGACAAACTCACCAAGATTTCAAGAGCTCCAAAAGGCAATGTGACAAATGAATGACTCTCTTGGCTACTTATAGGGGTTTCTAAAAACCCTAATTTCTCTAAGAGGTCCAAATTTTCTTCTCGGTCCGCGAAAACTTTGACAGTCAATATCAGAGGCAATATAAGGCATTTTTCAAATCAATCAGCTATCCAGATTCAGAAATTGCAATTTCAACAAATTAACACTCATGTTGCGACTTTTCGCTCAAATTTGTTGAGGGAGCATAAATACACCTACTATCGCCAGGGCAAGATCAAAATTAAAGAATCTTTGACACATTGTGACAAGTCACATCGCATCAAAGAGGGGCAAATGTATACACTTGAAAATGGACAGGTTTGCGACTTTACATTAAAAATACTAATCTTCATCTATTAATAAATGATTTTTTAATCATTAATTAATCATCTATTTTTCTCCAAATTCATTCCCCAAATCATCTAATCAAATTTTCAAAATTAATTAAATAATTAATTTTATTTAATTAATTAAATTTAATTGATTAATTACCATTAATTAATTAATTAAATTCAATTTCCTATAGTTTAAATAGAAAATATTTAAACTTACTAATTAAATTCTTCCAATTAAATTAATTTAATTTCATTCAATAAAGCAATTCTAAATCAAAAAAGAATTCAATTATCTCACATGTTGAAAACATTAATTAAATATTCATTTATCTTCAAAGAGATAACTCCAATTGGATCACATGGGTTACTCCACCCATCTCTCCAGTTCACATGGGTAACTCCACCCACCTCTTCAGTTCTAAAAGGTAACTCACAATTAGCTCTTCGGTCAACCAAGCTCTATCTCCTCTTTACCAAATGAAGAGGTGGAGTTTACTGATGGCTTCTCCAATTCCTTTTAATCTCAACCGTTCATCTCTCTATCTCTGGGATTGATCTCAACCGTTCATTTCATCCCCATTTCATATATAATAAACCCTTCATAACCATTTGAAGGATCCCAGATTTCTAACTCTTGTGTGCCATTACTATGTCATTTTGGTTCTAGCATTCAAGCCATCTTGCGATCACACACACATTTCAAGTATCAAATTCTTGACACTTCTCAAGTCATAAACGTTGCCCACACCAATACTGAGCATCAAAAACAAAATTTCAGAAGGAGTAGAGAGAGACAATAGAAGATTCAAGCACTTTGGGGTTTGCATTCATTTGTTTTCCTTTCATTGCTTGTACATTTTATTGGTTATGTTTCAAGTTATTCATTTAATTAGTTCTTGGGTATTGGATTTATATCATTGTAAAACCATTACTACTAACCCCACCTTTGGAAATCTTGGGATCCATGAATCACAAGAAGAGAAGCGTACAAATTCCTATGAGGGTAATCTATCATTGAGTGACAACAAAGACCTACTTGATATTAAATGACATTTCATTCAAAGATGGGAGAATAAAGTTAGGCATTACATGGAGTTAAGAAGGGGGTTGGATGGTGATGAATGGGTTTGGAAATCTTTGGAGCATGAGGGATTGTCTAATGAATAAATTGTCAAGGTGGATAAAATATTTAGCAAGAGGAAAGTTTGGATGAATGGCAGAGAGGATAAGGTGGTGTGTTGTGGTGCAAAAAATGGTAAATACTCAGTCCAAATTGGATATCCACTTTTGGATGGAAGATATGGAGAGGAAAGCTTGTCGACCCAATTATGTTGGGGGAAGGAATTCCTTCGAAAGGAAGAGGTTGTTTCCTGGTTGGCAATCAAAGGCTAAATAATGATGGGAGAGAAGAGGAAAAGGCTTAATTTTTTTGGGCTTTTAAAGAGTGTAATGTGTGAAAAAGAAAAAGAAAAAGAAAAAGAAATGGTTGATCATCTCTTCTTACATTATGAGGTGGAATCAACCTACTGGAAGATGGTATTACAAAAATTGGAATGGTAGGGGCCCTCTTCTAGAGAATCTTCAAAAACAAATTATTGGATGGGTGGTTGGAAGTAGAAAATCAACTTTGCCTTGTGTATGTACAATTTTCCCTTTCTAGTCATATGGGAGATTCAGAAGGAAAGGAACATGCGTATTTTTTAAGATAAGAAGGAATCTATTGAAAGGCTTTATTTTATAATTAACCATTTGATTGAAGAAATAATGGGGACAACAACCTCTCAATATTCTAGACCTTGGATTCCTTAGACTTGAGAGGATACAAATGTACAAATGAAATGACTAGGTATCAAATTAAGGCTTGTTAATGGGCAGGGTTGGGTTATTTTGGATTCACGTAGAGTAAAGGAGGTCAATTAGTCAATACCAATGGAGGGGTGGAGTAAAGTAAAATTCAATGTAGCCTCAAAGGGAAATCCATGTCCTTTTGGAGTTAGCTTTGTGGCTTGAGATTGGATAGGAAATATCATTGCCATGGGAGAAAAAAAGATAGAAAATGAGACTACTAATGTGGTCTCAGAGGAAATTCCATCTCTTCAAGTGGTTAGACTTGGAAAATATTTGGGTCTTTGAAAAATTAATTTGTAGGTGGGGTTCTCTAATCACTATTAATGCAATTATTTCAGAGGAGGTGCAAGTGTGACACTTGCAAAAGTCATTTTTTCAATTAGAAATGAATTGACTACCTTTGATAGCTATCAGATTAGTCATGTTTGACATACAAATAATAAGGTGGTGGATGTCCTATCAAAATGGACGTTATCATTTAGTAATTTAAGGGAGGTATGAATTTAGGATTTTTTAAACCTCACACTTGACGAATTACATCATGTATGTGCTGCCAAATGTATTGCATTTATGAAATAACAAGGGAATGTGTGTGATGGGACTGTGGCTTCTAGGAAATTTTGAAAGGTGGAGAGTTGTGTTTTCTCCTCTGTGATTGATGCAAAGGTAATTGGGTTGTGTCGATGAAATAGTGGTGAATTTCACATTGGCTAGCTTGCAAAAACAACCTATTTTGGGTTGGTTTGAGCAAAGCATCTGAAGGGCATTTTCAAGTTTATGGACATGGAATTTGTGCAAGCAATTGAAAATTTGTTTGATGGTTTCTTTCTATAGGCCAAGAATTGTTACAGGTCAAACATGGGCATTGTCTCTCTGGTCATAGCACGGTGCTTGGAATTGGGGGAGAACGTGAATATTATCAAAGAGTTTGGAATGTCCCCAAATTAATAGAGAGTGATTTAATTAAATTAATTAATTAAGTGGTCCTAAAATTTAAATAATATTATAAAGGACCGTTAATTAATCAATAAAAGGGGGCCCAAGTAATAAAATAATAAATAAAGTATGTCAACCTATTTGTAACCCTTTAGTAAGATTCCCAGAGCCATTTGTAAGGTTGTGTGTAGCAATATAGGTGGTATGTGATTTGGATATTTTATTTGTATTTGCAAACTCCAATTGGAAGTTCAACGTTGTCTTCCATTTTAGAGGTGCAAGATCCTCCCCACTCTAGCACTTCACAGTTTTGGTGGGAATCATCTCTCACCCTATTATGCCTACTTATTGTAACCATGGATATACTATGTCTATCAATTCCATATTATTTTTAAGGGTTTGTCCCTGCGTCTGTAAAAATCCCTTCATTACAAACTGATCAAATTATTAAGTACTGTGTTCTTAAGTAACTCTAGATCTAGTGTACATCGATAATAATTGACATCCAAAGATAATTCCATTTCTACGTGGAAGTGTGTGGATATGTATAACCAAATATCCCAAGTTCGCCTTCAAATATTATAGGGAAGTTATATAGACAAAAATCATCTTCGGGAGAAAAATCACCTTCGGAAGGAAAATCACCTTTGGGAAGAAAATCACCTTCATGCTGAAATCACCTTTGGGAAAAATCATCATCAGCCCAAAATCACCTTCAGGCTGAAATCACCCTCAGGACAAAAATACCTTCGGGCCAAAATCACCTTCAGACCAAAATCACCTTCGCCGCCTAAATACCCTTTGGGACAATCTTGGTTCCCAAATAAATGAATTGGAAAGTTCTAAAAGGATGTCAACATTTATCTCCAAACTCTCCAAATGATTTTGGACAACCAACAAGATCAATCAAAAACTGATTGGAATCTCCTGTGCTTGTGGGTCTGCAGAACGAAGGCGGCTAGGCCTATTCTCTAACTACACCTTAAAGGTTAGAGATTTTTATAGAAGATGATTGGTGATCCTTTTCTTACTAAATATTAATTTTAAAGTGGCATATGCTTGAAATAAAAATAATTATTTTCTGATCACTTCATAATTTTTAACTATCTTCTTCAAATATATTACTCCTATACTCATCTGAATTCAACTTTATCTATACTTCTACTTCTTCTATTGTATGCTATCTCCTTCTTGCTTGAAATGAAAATGAAATTGATAATTTATGAAAATTTCTGATCTTTGAATAATACAAGACTAGTCCCTTATCCTAATTGGGGTAGAGTCACTTCTTATCAAACCTTCATGTACAACTCTCATACCGTATTTTAAATAGGAAAAACTCAATCTTTGTATTGATTGAAAAATAAAGGTACAATTGAGTTTCTATTTTAGTCATGCTATTAAAAATTCTATCTATTTTGGTCTAGGTTTCCCCTTTATAGAAAATAGGGGAAGAGACAAGCTTCAGATTGTTTACGTTCATGCATTTTCAAAACTAAAACATCTAAACTAACAAAAAAAATAGATTTTTTATAATTAACCAATAAAAAAAACAAAATAATTATGTATAAAATGCCCCTTAGTTGGGAATATTTATTCAATTATGATCTCTTCTTCCTCAGATGCCTTCTTTGTATCTCTGGTTGATATCCTCGCTGGCTTCAAATATTCCTTTACCCATTCTGAAATCTGCGCGTGTGTAGGCCATTGGTGGTGTAGAACATATGGCATATTGAGTATGAAAGGAAAAGTATCAAGAGAAAGGAAATAAACAAGAATCCAAGAGAGTTATTTGAAGAGAATAGTGTTACCATGAGAAATGCATAAACTAGGAGCATACACCAAAATAGCCAAGACAAGGAGACAAAAATCTTTGAAAGGGGAAAAGAAAAGAAAAAAACCCTCGTGAATTATGAATGAGACATAAGCCTAGAGAGACAGAGAGAGAGAATCATTAAAATAACCAACTAGAAATGACAGAGGAGCATCTCTTGAATAGAGATGATGAGAGAAGTTATAAATTAACTCACTAATATATGAATTCCAACATCCATATTAGGCGTGTGCAAAGTATCAATATCCTCTTAAAGAGGATAATCTAATTTCCTTAATAAAGGAACTACAAGAAATGACATGTCCTCCCACTTGGACTAGAGGACAAGATACATGTAGGGATTCCATAGAATCTCCTAATTAAATAAATGTAGGATACCTTGGTTTATCCTAACTAAATAAATACAACCAAGGAAAGATTAAATATTCTAATGCCCCCCTTAATATTTACTTGGGGAGTTTACATCAATGAGAATTAAACCCAAAAAAAAAATTCAATAAATTTGAACTACATCTTTACAATATAATTTGAGCTAAATCCAAGTCTTCAAGTAGTCTTTTGTAGTCATATGGCATGTTTCGATGCATGGTTACAACTTGTACATTCATATTTGATATAGATAAGTGAAGTGGATTGTGCCTTTTGAATGTTCTATGACATGACACCTGAATCAAAGAAGAGAAAGAAAGAAATATCCACAAGTAGAGTTCACATTATTGGGATATACCCCAAATACAAATCAGTATATCCTTTGAAAATAAACTTATAATTTGCATCATAAAATGATTCAACTTTAAAGAATCTTTTATAACTTTAAAATAAGATTGATGAGGGTTAGAGATGAATCGATAAGCTCCCACTAAAAGTACAATCAAGCTATTATGATATCAAGATAAAACCACATGCTCTAAGTCCAAAGTGAACAAACTAGGTACCATAAACATCATTCATACTCCCATCTCAAAATAAACATACTAATGTACAAATGACCACAGACAAGGCCAACTAATGAAATTTGCATCAACACTGCATCAATCACATGGATATAGACACTCCACTAATGAGTCATCCCACTACAAGTCAATGGGTGATCAAAGCACAACCTGCATTACTCATGATATAAGCAATCAAGTATGCAAACTCATCATCACATTAGTAACGTGAAATAGAGATATGAGATAGAAGAATCCAAAATTCAGCAGAACATATGACTCAAACACCAAATCAACATTTGATTTGATTTTCCAATCATGTCTAGACTCATGTACCATAATCAAGGAGCCATCACGGAGATAAGAACTAAGCCAACATTAAGAGAAACTTTAATAAAGGATCTATGCTTATGCTTCATTGATATGTATAGGGAATAGATAGATCAAACTTAACACCAAGTGACGCTAATCAATCATTGAAAATATTATTGACATATGCAATATAATAATATGTTCTAAGGATTACGAGTCATAAAAAAATATATTTCCTTTCAAATATATGAGAAATCTAACAAATTTCAAGAACATCATCCTCATTATGAGGAAAAAATAAAGACGGATCAAGTTGATAAACATCAACTGAAGTAAGTGCATACTAATAATTGGATGGAGGGAAACTCCATGGGTCCCAATGAAAAATAAGGTAACTATGAATCAAGAAAAATTGAAGGTTCAACTATAGTTAACCTTGAAAATAGGGCACCCTACACGACTTCGAAAAAAAATGCAACAAAGTTCATACAAATAGATAGTATAAAACCATACAAAAATTGATATCAATTCATGCTAATCCATTTAATTAATGTTAATACTCATGAAGGAAATATCGCTAGATAACTCACAATACTTGAACAAACTAAAATATGAGCAATGACTCTGTTGGCATTGGATTAATCAAATATTGCTTTGCTTCTGAAAACAATAGTTAGATCAATGACCATATTTCAATAAAATTGGCATAATTGAAAAGCATCAACAAAAGACTAGTTAGGGAAAAATAATGTTTACCCTATGAGATTAATGAACATAATTCTCCTTTCCTCTAGGAATAATAATCAAAATGAAAGTTTTCCATAGTAGATAGTTAGAGGTTTTAAACTTAATCTCAGGAATTAAAGTAGAGATATTGACACTAGAACGTAGAATTAAAGGAGATAAACTTTATAATTAAGGCAAAACATGTTAGAAACATGGATGAAAAATGTAATTTCACACAATGTTAACAAATGTTTTGATTGATAAATTAAAATTTTTGTTAAAATTTAATTTATACTAAAATGAAATGTAGAAGTCCAATTATATTGAAACCTTGTTTTAAAACTTATGGAGACGAAATGTATTGACTTCCTTTTTTAAAGACTCAAAACAAGTGATTTCAATGATTAAAAAAAATTATTAAAATTATTGTAAAGAAAATGTTATTCAACCAATGAAAAACAATTTAACTAAAAAACAATAAAATTAAAGGAGTTTTGAAAGATAAGTTATTTTTTAAAATGATTAAATGTTTTGGGAAATAATTTAATTTTACTATTGAAATGATATTGTTGAAACTAAATTAAAACTATAGAATCATTTATTTTAAAAACTATTTAAAAAACCAAATTAATTAAACTATTAACAAAACAATGTTATCATACAATTTTAAAACAATGTAATTAAATGAGTGAACAAACAATTTGATTAAATGATATTTGAAATAATGTAATTAAATTAGAAAAAATGATGGAAATATTTAAACAATGTATTAATTATTTAAAAGCAATGTGATTGGAACTATTTTTTGTTAAGATTTGATTAAACTATAGAAAAGCAAGTAATTAAACAAGAATTTAAACAATTTAAAAAGAAATAAAGTAAAACTAGAAAGTGTTCAAACTAGATAATAATTACGAGCAAGGAAAAGGCAGAGTGGGAGTAAAGGAAAGGAAAGGATCTTTTATAGTCCACGATACCGGCCATATGTTTTTTGGTCTGCATATGGTGACAACAATATGGGACTACCTCGTACTCCTTGCGGGAGGCACCTAACTGTGCTACAAATGAGGCGTACATACCCTACCCCCTAGTGGGATTTGAACTTGTGACCTCTCTTTCAAGAGTACAAGTTCTCCACCACTAGGCCAACTCAAGGTGTACTGACAACAATATGGGACTACCCCATACTCCTTGTGGGAGGCACCTAACTGTGCTACAAACGAGGCATACATACCCTACCCCTCAGTGGGATTTGAACTTGTGACCTCTCTTTCAAGACTACAAGTTCTCCACCACTAGGACAACTCAGGCTATACAGGCCAACTCAGGATGTAAGAGTATTTTAGACTCAATCAATGGGAATAAGAAAAAATATATTATGAACAATAGTTACTGAAGGAGCAACATAGAGGGTAGAGGTGTTAAAAGATACGAATGGAGGTTGAAGCAAAGTAAATCAAACTTGCTAGCAATGTTAAGAGCTAAGAATAACAAAGGGTTGAACATATACAAAGAGGGTAGAAGAATTATAATGTTAGTCTAATGGTGACATAGAATCAAGCTGACAAAGGAGTTACTCAAGGATATCCCTCCTTGTTGGCATTTCCCAATCTAGAAAATGTTATTTCAATTTTTTCTATGGTGAATCTGCAAGAAACGTTTGTAAAGAACCTCAGGTTTCTCTCAAATAGGGGAAAAGGTTGGAAATCTGCTCATGAATAAATTAAATTGGAGGGTTCTGCACAAAACCTAGATCATGGTTTTTTTAGATTCACACTAATCTCTCCATAATATTGAATGCAAAATGACCTCTTCTTATGTAGTGAAAATGGAATTTATTTGCTTGTTGAGGGTTACTCCAAGAAGATATGAAAGAAGTAAATTCCAAAAGAAAGAGACCTGGCTCAATTCATAATCCAAAGGCAGAGAAAGAATATTGGATACCAAGCAAAGACTAAGAGATGCAACGAAGGAGTGAGTTAGCAATTACATTTGTGAGGAAAGAAGAAACGTGAAAAAGTGAGAAGAGAGATAAATTTCTATGTCTTGACTACCTTTTACTTTCCTTTGGAAGTCATCTCCAATGATGTGTAACTCAAATGGTGCACATTTTTGCAACCCAGAATAAGTGGCATAAGATGGAGAGTAGGCAGGTTGAAAAAGTCTCGAAAAATCAGAGATGAAGGAGTGTTTGTTATAAGAGTTGGATGAGAAAAACTACTGAATGTTGTGATGAAAGTTGTTAAAGGAAGAGATGAAGCTATGAGTGGGAGGTAGCATGGATAGCTGCGATCCAAGCTAAGAGTGGGAGGGACGCAAGGAACAAGAATTTCTTAAAGTACCAATAAAATTAGATTGGAAGATAATATGACAACAAATGTTGAACTATGGATGAAACATTAGCAGAGACATATTTTAAAAATAGGGATATTGTTAATAAAAAAATAGATATTTAAACAATAATAGAGATATTGATATAAAATACGTCTTAACCTGCAAATCAAACACAAAATTAACTTGCAGATGAAAATAAATATAAATTACAATGAAACCTACAATTACAACTGTGAGATATAAAATTTTATCACTACAAATGCACATAAATGGAAGATAAACCTGTAAATAACCATGAGAGAAGAACAAATTTAACCTTGCGACTTGATGACTGAGGTTAAGAGGTTTTTCTTAAAAATAAAAATAAAAATGGAAAGAAATGAAGGAAACTCTTTGGCGGAAAGCCTTCCAAAGAGGGTTAGAAAAAAATATATACGAAAAACCTGCAAACACAAATGAGTTACGAAATGAATTCAAGCTTCTCTCTTCTCAAAAAAGCATCCAACAAGGTGTGCTCCACAAAATGGTAACCTTTAATAACTTTTACTCAAACAAGGATTAGTAACTGGTGTAGGAGCACCTCCAAATGAACCAATTCATGGCATGGATCAGAATGGTGGATGAAGGATTAGATGGTTTGGTGGATCAAGAATCCCTAAATATAATAAGATTCCTACATGTAATAAGAAGTCCTATTTGTGAGACTACAAGACACAAGGTGCAGTTATAAACCTTGGGGTCTACCTTGGTCAATTTGGACAATTCATGGTAGGACAAGTTAGAATAGGATAAAATAAGTAGGGAGGAGTTGAAAACATTAAAATACCTTCCCTAAGGTCCTTATTAGATTCTAGAGGCAACAATTTGCAAATTTGACAAATTTTGTTTAAAAGTTGTCAAAGTTGTCAATTTGCAAAAATGCAACTTTTTGAAAAGTTGTTGCGACCTTTTTAAAAATGGTTACAATTTGAATCCCAATGTTCACAATTGCTTGGATTAGTTGGAATTGATTGGAAATTGTATAAAAAGGTTGGAAAAACCTTTCCCTAGAGTTGGAGAAAAATGATTGTATGTAAGCATTTCTCAAATCAATAAAATAACCCCTTTTTCTATTATTTTCATAGTTTTTTGCATTGTATGACCCTGTACAGATTCACATGGGTAGTTGAATGAAACTAGAAGATAGAGTTGTGAGTCCTCTATCATTTTCAACTGGTTTTAGGTCTTGAAGTGAAGGGAAATTAAAGTTATTGCCTTTGGACCACTGAGAGGTCATTGTATTGATCGAGCTAGGGTTTTGAGAGAAATCCTCTCATTCCCGAAGATTCCACCATGGGGAAAATATGATCCTTGGTGGAAAGAAAGGTTTGAGGATGTAATATAATAATTTTGGGGTCTTTTGGTTGGGAAATTCTATCCATGAGAGAAATGATTAAAATCTCAGGACATACATCTCGATGTGACTATCCTTGATTCTCTATTTAGGAGTACAACTTGGCCCTGGGATGGAATGGTTACTCATGAGTGGAGATTTGGTAGTCCCTTAGGTCCCTACACATTTTCCAATTATTTTGGTAGAGGATAGATCCATTTGAGGACACTTGTTTTTTTAATGGAGGCCTAATAGGTCATTTGGTCTAGTGGTGAATTTGGCATTTGAATAGTTGGGTGATTGGCCATAGAACCTGACTTGGAGAGTGTTGAGGGGAGTTTGAGAGGAACCTATGAAGGTTTCAGAGAATTAAAGAGAATAGTTTTTGATTAAGTTTCTATCAAAGTTTCTAATTCCTCTAGTAGGTGTTGAGTGATAGTTATTGCCGAGCGTTCCTGTATGTGTCAAGTTGTCCAATGTCGGTCAAATGCTCTTGCATGTGCTGAGTGAACTAGAGGTACTAGGTAGTAGCCCTTGGTATAATTAATTGTCTAAGATGTTTCCTAAAGGTGTATGGATTATTATCGTGTCTTCAAAATCATTGGAATAGAGTGTGTAGACACTAGTGAACCCTTGTTCCATCCCTAAACTGTTGGGTTCAAGTTGTGGTTGAATAGTGCCTTGTAGGTGCTTTGGTCTAATCAAGAGGATTATTTGATCATGTGGATTTGAGAACCTTTGTAGAGCCTTTAATTTTATGGGAGTATAAGGGAGTACTTGTCATTTGTGACTCCACTTTGAGATATAGTTCAGGGCCCTGCTCCAAGTGGTATTAGAGCAACGTTAGATCTTTGGAAGAAGACATGTTGCAACCATGTTAGAAGGAGGAGAAGATAATGAATTACCTTCTAGAATTACTAATGTAGAAATAATAAGGGTAGTGAAGGAACATGAAGTAGAAAGGAAGTGGATGAGGCAAGAAATGGAGAAGCTTAAGGAACAAGTTGAAAAAGGGAGTAGTGGAAACTCTGGATTTGAAGAAGAGGGGATTGATGAGGAGACCCCCATGAAGGAAGAAGAGGAAATCCCTGCAGACCAGAGGATACTTTTTAAGACTTTGAAATTGATGGAGAGAAGGACCATGGATAGTAAGCTTGAATTTCTTATCTACAGTGGGAAGAATGAACCAGAGGAGGTCATGGATTGGCTTGATGAACTCACTAGTTTCTTTGACTGTGAGGAGATACCAGAGCACCAGAAGGTGAATATATCAAAGTCCAAGTTGAAGGGGTCTATCTTAACTTGGTGGAATTTCACTCGGGATGAGAGAGTGAAGATGGATAAGAATCCAGTGTGTACTTGGAAGAAGATGGTCACTTTGATCAAGGAGGCTTACGTAACAAAAGATTATGAAGTTCAACTTCATAAAAAGAGACAGAGTCTGAAACAAAAAGAGATGGATGTCTCAGGGTATACAAAAGAGTTTCGCAGGCTTGCTATGAAGTCTAAGATGGTGGAACCAGAGAGTGTTAAAATTCCAAGGTATATGCAAGGGTTGAGGGTAAACATTCAAGATGAATTAAGTCTATGTACTCTTACCACTGTCCAAAAATGCTACCAACTAGCATTGAAAGTTGAAGATAAGTTCAAAAGGAAGCAAGATCAAGGTGGGAGAGGAAGAGGCTAGAGAGACTTTGGAAATAGAGGAAGAGGATCAAGTAATGGAAGAGGACAAGGTCCTAGGAACTTTGGAGAAACAAACCAAGAGAATGCTCATGGGGAGAGCAGTTCTAGAGGCTCCTAAAGGGGAAGAAGAGGAAATTCAAGGGGAATATTTAGAGGGAGAAGTTCAAAACCTCCAAGATGTTACAGATGTAACCAACCAGGACACCTTGCATCCAAGTTTCCAAAGAAGGCACACAATCAAGGGGAGAGAAGGGAAAACATAGTAAGGGAAGAAGACAATCAAGGGGATCATACACATGGATCCTATGCACCACCAGAAGAAGGAGAGGTTCTCATGATGAGAAGGACCTTGTTGAAAGAATAAAACACTCAAGAGCCCCCTCAGAGAAAGACATTATTCAGAACCACATGCAGGGTTTGAGATAAAATATGCAGGACAGTAATTGATAGTGGGTCTACTGATAACTTGGTCTCTGAGGAAGCAGTAAAGAAGCTAAAATTGAGGAGAGTTCCAAATCCCACTCCTTACAAAGTGTCGTGGCTTATAAAGAACCAACAAAACATCATAGAAGAGCAGGCTTGGGTGGAATTTCAATTTGGAAAGTACAAAGACAAGGTACTTTGTGACATTGTTTTAATGGATGCATGTCATTTTCTGCTTGGAAGACCCTGACAGTATGATGTGGAGGCACACCATGAACACCTAAACCATCAACTAAAAAGGAGAGAAGGTAACACTTTTTCCCCTACCTGATAATGTAGATGAAAAAAATATATTCAAATTTTTTGTTTGTAGGTGAGAAGGATATTTAAAGGCAATAAGAGAAGAAGGAATCCCTTGCTATGCATTGGTTGTTTTTCCAAAAGATGATAGGAGAAAGAAGGTTGAGAAGGAAGTAGAACCTTTGAGAAGAATAAGTCCCAAGGAAGTAGCAGACCTATTAGATCAATATAATGGCATTGTATCAAGAGATTTGTCGAGTGAACTACCCCCTTTTAGAGAGATAAGTCACAATATTGACTTGATTCCTAGAGTACCTAGTAAGGCAACTTACAAGATGAACCAAGAATAAAATAAAGAGAAGGCTAGACAAATTCAAGAACTCCTAGATAAAGGATTGATAACCAAAAGCCTAATCCCTTATTCAATACCTGTCCTTTTGGCCCCTAAAAAGGAAGGCACATGGAGATTGTGCACTGATTCTAGAGAAATTAGTAGAATCGCCATTAGGCATAGATTTCCCATGCCTAGGATATAAGATCTATTGGACCATTTGGGGGGTGCAAGATATTATTCAAAGGTGGATTTGAAGAGTGTCTACCACCAAATAAGGGTTAGGGTTGGTGATGAGTGGAAGACTACCTTTAAAACTAATGAAGGCTTGTATGAATGGAGGGTGATGCCCTTTGGATTATCGAATGTTCTGAGCACATTCATGAGACTCACGAATAAAGTGTTGAAACCCTTCCTTGTTAAGTTTGTGATAGTATATCTAGATGATATTCTTATTTTTTAGTAAGGATGAGGATGAACATTTGAGGCACCATGGTTTAGTTCTTAAAACGTTGCACGAGGAAAAGATTTTTATAAACTTGGAGAAGTGTGTTTTTATGCAAGAAGAGCTTGTCTATTTGGGATTTGTAATTTCAGGTGGGAACATCAAAATGGACCCTAAGAAGGTGGAAGCCATCCTAATTTGGTCTTCCCCAAGGATAATGATAGAAGTAAGGATTTTTCATGGCCTTTCATCCTTCTGTAGGAAGTTCATTAGGAACTTCAGTCAATTATGTGCACCTGTTCTTGAGACCATCAAGGGTGGAAAAAAGTATTGGTTTGTGTGGACAAAAGAAGAAGAAGCCTTTCAGGTGTTGAATCAAAAGGTATTAGAGAAACCTATCCTAGCATTTCCTGATTTAAAAAAAAATCAGTATTGAGTGTGATGCTTCTAATATTGCTATAGGGGCTATTTTGAGCCAAGAAGAAAGGCCTATAGCCTTTTACAGTGAAAAAATAAATGATGCAAAGAGGAAGTACTCCTCTTATGACTTTGAATTGTATGCTTTAGTCCAAGCGTTGAAAAATTGGAAGCATTACCTCCTACCAAAAGAATATGTGGTCTTTACAGACAATCAAGCCCTTCATTTCTTGAATAGTCAAGAAAAGTTGAGCCACAAACATATGAAGTGGGTTGAATAAATCCAAGCCTACAAATTTTATATAAAACATAAGAAGGGATTTGCCAATAAGGTGACAGATGCATTAAGTAAAAGAACCCTAGAAGTGCAAGAAGTTAGAATCCAAAGTGTAGGATGTGATTCTTTTAAGGGCATGTATAATGATGATGAAGATTTTAGTAATATCTATCAAATTTGTTCTGATTTTTCTGAGGCTTACCTTGTTGAATATGCAGATTTATTGATATAGGATGGTCTTTTGTTTAAAGGACACCAAATATGTATCCCCAAGTGTTCAATGAGGGAAAATATCATAAGGGAGAAGCACACAGGTAGCATGGGAGGACATTTTGGTTTGGAGAAAACGTTGGAATAGGTAAGAAGGTTTTATCATTGGCCCAAACTTCAAACTAATGTAAGGAAGATTGTAGAAGCATGTACTATTTCTCAGAGGGCTAATGGTACATCAAACAATGCAGGGTTGTATCAACCTTTTCCAATCCCTACAAGACCTTGAGAGAGTTGCAGTATGGACTTTGTCATCGGTTTGCCGAGGACACAAAAAGGATGTGACAATATCTATGTAATAGTGGATAGGTTTAGCAAGATGACACACTTAATTCCAAGCAAAAGTATGAATGATGCAAAATCCATTGCTAAATTATTTTTTAAAGAGATTGTCAGGATTCATGGCTTGCCTCAAACAACCATCTCTGACAGGGATGCAAAATTTATTGGTCATTTTTGGAGAACCTTGTGGAAAAGGTTGGGAACAAATTTGATTTTCAGTTCTACCTATCACCCACAAACTGATGGGAAAACATAGGTAGTGAATAAGTCCCTTGGGAACCTACTTAGGTGTCTCACAAAATATGGTAAAAGGTGGGATTCAATCCTACCCCAAGCAGAGTTTGATTTCAATGTTTCAACTAATATGAGCACTGGAAAGGGCCCTTTTCAGATTGTATATGGTCAAAGTTAAAGAGGTATCTTGGAACCCAGAGATCTCCCTCAAGACACACCCATCAGTGCACATGGTGAACACTTTGTAGAGAGTATGAAGGATATCCATGATTCAGTTAAGTTGGCATTGGAGAAAAGTGCAAAAAAATACTACCAGGCTAAGGATAAAAACAAAAGGGATGTACAATTTTAAGTTGGATACTTGGTGTGGGAATACTTGAGGAAGGAGAGGTTTCCAAAAGACAAGCATACCAAACTACTGATGAAGAAAGTAGGGTCTTGTAGGGTGTTGAAGAAACATGGGCTAAATGCCTATGAGATTGAGTTACCCCCACACCTTGGTATATCCCCCATATTTAACATTTGTGATCTAACCCCATACAAAGGTGATGTGAATGAAGGTACATAATAATAGGTGGAAGAACTCCATGAAGATGTTGAAGTAATACCACATCATGAACCTAAAAAGCTTGAAAGGATACTGGACACAAAGATCATCAAACAAACAAGGAATAATTTCTACAAGAAGTACCTAGTTAAATGGGAAGGAAGTCTGAAAGAGGAAGCTATTTGGATGGATGAAAAGGACATGGAAAAACATGGCACAAGTTTGCAAGAACTTATCTCAAGAGGACTTGAGATCAGTGCACCCTAGGAGTAGGGTAGGAGCACCTCCAAATGAACCAATTTAGGGCATGGTACAAAATCATGGATGAAGGGTTAGATGGTTTTTTGGATCAAGTATCCCTAAATATAATAAGAGTCTTACATGTAAAAAGAAGTCCTATTTGTGAGACTAGGAGACATAAGGTGCAGTTATATACCTTGGGGTCTACCTTGGTCAATTTGGAAAATTTAGGGTAGGATGGGTTAGAATAGGATAAAATAAGTAGGGAGGAGTTGAAAACATTTAAATACCTTCCCTAGGGTCCTTAGTATAGTCCACAGACAATAATTTTCAAAGTTGACAACTTTTGTTTAAAAGTTGTCAAAGTTGTTAATTTGCAAAAATGCAAATTTTTGAAAAGTTGTTGCGACCTTTTTAAAAATGGTTACAATTTGAATCCCAATGTTCACAACTGCTTGGATAAGTTGGAACTGATTGGGAATTGTATAAAAAGGTTGGAAAATCCTTGCTCCAGAGTTGGAGAAAAATGATTGTATGTAAGCATTTCTCAAATCAATAAAATAACTCCATTTTTCTACTATTTTCAAAGTTTTTTGCATTGTACGACCCTATACGGATTCACATGGGAAGTTGAATTAAACCAGAAGATATATTTGTGAGTCCTTTTTCATTTTAAAGTGGTTTTAGGTCTTGAAGTGAAGGGAAACAAAATTTATTACCTTTGGACTACTGAGAGGTCGTTGTATTGACCAAGCTAGGGTTTTGAGAGAAATCCTCTCATTCCTGGAGATTCCACCATGGGAAAAATACAATCCTTGGTGGAAAGAAAGGTTTTAGTATGTACTATAATAATTTTGGGGTCCTGGGGTTGGGAAATTCTGGCCGTGAGAGAAATGTTTAAAATCTCAGGACATGCATCTTGATGTGACTGTCCTGGATTTTGTATTTAGGAGCACAACTTGGCCTTGGGATGGAATGGAGACTTGAGAGTGGATATTTTGTAGTCCTTCAAGTCCCTACACATGTTATAATTGGCTTTGTAGAGGATATATCCATTTGAGGACACTTTTTTGTTAATGGAGACCTAATAGGTCATTTGGCTTGGTGGTGAATTTGGACATTTGAAGAGTTGGGTGATTTTCCGTAAACCTTGATTTGGAGAGTATTGAGGGGAGTTTGAGAGGAACCTATGAATGTTTTAGATAATTAAAGAGAATATTTTTCAAGTAAGTTTATATCAAAGTTCCTAATTCCTCTAGTAGGTGTCGAGTGACAGTTATTGTCGAGCGTTCCTCTATGCGCTGAGTGAACCATAGGTACCAGGTAGTAGCCCTTAGTAGACTCAAGTGTTTAAGAAGTGACCGAAAGTTGTATGGATGATTTTTTTGTCTTAAAATCATTGGAATAGAGTGTTTAGACACCATTGAACCCTTGTTCCATACCTGAAGTGTTGGGTTCAAGTTGAGGTTGAATAGTGCCTTGTAGGTGCTTTGGACTAATCAAGAGGATTAGTTGATCATGTGGGTTTGGGAACCTTTGTAGAGCCTTGAATTGTATGGGAGTATAAGGGAGTACTTGGAATTTGTGACTCTACTTAGAGATATATTTTGGGGCTCTCCTCCATTAACCCAAGCTCTGATACCATAAAAGGAAAAGTAACAAGATAAGGAAATAAACAAGAATCCAAGAGAGTTATTTGAAGACAATATTGTTACCATAAGAAATGCATAAACTATAAGCATACACCAAAAGATCCAAGACAAGGAGATGATAATTTTTTAAAGGGGAAAAGAAAATAAAAAACCCTTGTGAATTATGACTTAGGCATAAGCAGAGAGAGAGAGAGAGAGAGAGAGAGAGAGAGAGAGAGAGAGAGAGATTACAATAACCAATAGAAATGAGAGAGGAGAATCTCTTAAATAAAGATGAGGAGAGGAGTTACTAAGTAATTCACCAATCTATGAATGCCAACATCCATAACAGGCATGTGCAAAGTGTCAATATCCTCTTAAGGAGGATAAGCTAATTTCCTTAATAAAGAAATTACAATAGATGACATGTCCTTTCACTTGGACTAGATGAAAAGATACATGTAGGGATTCTATAGAATCTCCTAATTAAATATATGCAGGACACCTTGGTTTATCCTAACTAAATAAATACAACCAAGGAAAGATTAAATATTCTAATAGAGTAAGTAGTTCTTCCAACTTTTTCCTATGATAGCATGAACCTCGTACATGAAATTTGAAAACCTATTCTCGAGCATGACAACCCTATCTAAAAATATGTTAAACTTTAATACATTGAACTCTTTTTCTTCCTTTAAGTGAGAAATAATTTTAAGGACCATGTCCTTATACTCAATCTTCCATTCCTCTAGACTTTTTACTCGACCCTCTTTATCAACAAACTCTGGAATTGTCCAATGTTTAATGGTATTAAAAGAAGATAACTTCTCTTCTATTCTTCCCTCTTCCTACTTAATATAATTCACTTCCTTGACAATAGTATCAATGGTCTCTTCTATTTCTTTAATCTCAGTAGGAGCATCTGGGTCTCTTTGTGTCACTTCACAAAACCTAACAATATCAAAGTAATATGGCTTCCATCTCCTAGAAAGCTCCTATAATTGTGGCTTATTTTTCTTGAATGTTTCAGATATACCCATAAGAGAATGGTTACCATTATATACATCATCATATCTTTTGATAACCAAATAAACCCTAAAAGACAACACATGTTCAAGTGCATTAAAAACATATTTTGGAATTTCTCGCATTATCCTCTCTTCCACTATATTTTGTACCTTTTCCTGGGAAACAACATCTATAGGAATATTAGTGGTAATTGAAGGATCATCTCTATGAACTATCAGATCTCCACTCTGGCTACCAATTTTCAATCTTTTAATTTCTTTTTTCTGTGCAACAATCTTGAGATACAAGTCATTTATCTCTTTCTTCATCTCTGTTTCCCAAATTTTTGAGTGCTCAAGCTTTTTTTGCATATGATTAACCTGGTCCTTGATAAACATTTCTCTATGCATTAACTCTCTCATAGAAACCAATGGGTTATTATTATCCACAGTCTGTACAACTTTTGTACCATAAACACCCTTAGTGATATCAATCAGCTTAGGGTTGTAGCCTCCTTTAAAACTAACCTAAGTAGTCAGAGTCTCTATTTTAGGGTTATATCATGACCCAAAAAATTTTCCTCAGTGTCAAACTCTACTACAAAAGTAGAATCATCATGTTTTCTCCCTTGATCAAGTAAAAATATTTATTTTAGAGAAATACCTAGAAGCAACAACATGTCACTTTTCTGTACTATCTTCTTGGTGTCTTCTAGAGTGCAATTCACCTCATATAAATTCATCTCTTTAAGAAGTTGATTAACAACTTCTTGATGCCTTTATTATTCAACGCCCATTAACCTGAGCTACTTTTTCTCCTCAAAGTGTTTCATTTTTATCTGTATCCATAAATATTTGAATTCTTGTGTATGATTAAAATTCTCATCTTCAATAAACCTCATGGAAATGGCTCCCCTTCATGAGTGATGTTGATGAGTTATTCTTCATCAATAAGTTGAGCATTATACCCATGTATGTCTTCTTGCAATACAAAAGGGGAAGATGAATGGCCTACTTCTTCACCACCTTTCAAGGTTTTCAATGTTTTTGCAGCCTCGTCTGTATCTCCCTCTCCTTCAGAATCCTCATAGGGAACAATGGGAACCATTTCATTTGTCTTCTATTTCTTAGGAGGTGTGGAATCTAAGTCTTAATCATGAATTATCAAATTTCTAATATTTTTAGGAGGAACCTTAACCTCTTTGTGGTGCAAATTCAACAGATTTTCCATACAAATTTTCAAAATCTTTGATACATAATTCCATCCTGAAATCTTCTTTGGCCTGATCATCATGGAATGAAGGTTGTCCCTTATTCTGCCTCTCTTTTTTTAGCCTCATCAGTATACTCCATTTTTCCACTTTTTCATAACATTTGAGGGATTCATACTTTTTCTACCAATATCTTCCTTTACATCCATCCTATGCTTTTATTCTTTAATAAAGGATTTAATATGACTCTTAGGGTCATAAGGCCTATTTGTTCCACACTTAAGGCAATAGGCTTTCTTCAAGTAATCTTGTAATTGTTGGAGCACACTAGAACCAATGGAAAAACCTGTGAATCTGACCACATGAGGCATAAATGTTCCTATCTTTTTAGGTCCATTTGTTTCTTTCTCAAATGACAACATTTTCCAGACAAACTCCAAAAATGTAACCCTTCCAGATACATAGACCTACAATTCACGTGGTGCCTACCTACACCCATAAACCCTTACCAGAGTGTGATCTCCTTTGCAAATCCAATCTGTAAAATTATGTGAAAATCCTTTCTCAGGATAATATTCTAGTGGCCTCAAGATGACCCTTATCCTAGGTGGGATCCTTTCTACCGGCTGGCCAACAACTCTCAGTATCCACACAACAAAAGCATCATGAAAGATCTTATAGTTACAACCCTTCTTGTTCTTTTCCAAATTCCTGCACCATAATTGTACTGGGAGCCTAGTTCCTTTTCCTTCTAACATAGTTAACTTCATAGAGTGACTTAAAACAATACTATTTTGAAATAGAATTAAGTGACACAACAAAGAGTAATTTCTAAATTTCTTGCTAGTCTTTCATTGAACCAACTGCTTGTGCATGATTCTTTCAATTTCAGAAGCCAAATCAAATTCAATGCAAAGGTTAGGGTTTTGGATTCTCATAGACATATACATTAGGTCTATGGGAATTTTTGAGTTTTGATCTTCTCCACATAATTTTACCTATCTGTAATATGTCTTCTAGAAAAAATCCATAAAATCCTTTGTGGGATATGGCCCCTTATTACTCAACTTTACTACCCAATTACCTTCTCCTCTTCTCGTGAAATATGTTGCTTCTTTGAATCTCATGCTCTTCACCAATCATTCATAATCAATTAGGTATTGCTCCCTATCAACCTTGGTGAGGGCTTATTTGTTAAATCAGAAACACTCTTCAATACAAGACTTAGTAATGACTAGGAGTGGTGTGCCATCAATTTTCCTCATCATCATAGTCTCTAGATTATAATTCTTTGCCAGGGTATCAATAAACTTGACATCAATAAAAATATTCATCACAATAACCTTTTCTAAGTCTAGATTCCAAGGGTTAGACCTAGGTGCTTTTTCACATCTATTTTCATAAAATACCAAAGAGTGATCTACCTGTATGAGGTAAATTTGTATCCCTACACTTCGACCACTCATCTGTAAACCAACCTTTTATACCTAAATCTATAGACCCTGTGAGAAAATTTAATAAAGCGTGTTGTGGAGGGACCTTTAGCACTTTATTTTAACTACTTCTTCCTTCTTCTTCCTAGGCATTGTGAATTTTCAGACAACTAAAACAAAGAAGAAAATCTATAACTTACTGTATTTCTACAACACCAAATCCTCTGCAATTCTCGAGCTCACTGCTATTATGAACTACTTCTTCATACTAGCTTGTCTTTAATTTTCCTATCTCTTTGTCACACCATCTTTAATTTTCTCTTTGTAGTTTTTTGAAAACAATCTTTGCACTTCTGGAAATTAAATCTGAAAAGTATCATTTAATTTAAGCCTACACCATTTAATTTCTTCAATGCTTCGAATGTGTGTAATATCTATTCAAAAATTTGGATCTCACCTCTATTAATTGCAGTTGATGTCATCTCGTATTAAATCATACTCATCCCAATGAGACAAAAACATTTTTCCATATCCCAAACCTCCACGTTCCTTGGAAAATAGTGACGAGTTCGCTATTTTGCACAACCCCTTTTTGCTACCTTGCGAAATAGTGAAGGGTTTTCTATATCACAACCCTCAGTTTTCTCTTTTTGTGAAATGATGATACATTTTACTGTTTCACAAACTTCCATTTGGTACCACACGAAATAGCGATGAGTTCACTATTTCACACTGATGATTTTGTGCCTCTGTGATATAGTGATGTGTTCACTATTTCACAACCCTTCATTTAGTAAATTTGTGAAATAGAAAAATTCATTAAATCTTGTGGGTATTACACATGTTTATAAAGAATACATCCTCTAGAAAATTTTTTGGATTTCAATAACCATATATGATAATCTTCTAGGGAAATATGAAAAAGTATGCTTCACAATATTCACTCCTCAAACACATAGAATCATATGACATTTTCCCAAATTCTCTTTGTGATTGAATTCCATATAAAACTTATGTAGCTTCAACCTTTGAGGTAACCTATAGAACAAAAAAATTCGTGATCACCTGTAGCAGTTGGCTAATGTAAGTCAAAATTTTGGAGGTTCTAATAGTGGCTATTTTTGGGGATGATGTGTTCTTTTAATACCTGTAAGAATTCAAAAGCATCTCTTGAAGAAGTAGAGAAAACATTAAAAAGAACAAAACATAAGAAAATAGAGAAAAATAACATACAAAAAAAATAAAAATGAATCTAATCTACTGTGCATGGACAAAAACCCTTTCGTCTTAAGAGAAAAATTGCTTCAAGAATTGTCCATTAACTAGTAATTCTTGAGCTTCACCTGAGGTATTATGCAGATAGTATAAATTTTCACTGCCTTTCCCTGTATTTATGTATGGTTGAATCCATAAGGCCTCAAATTTTCCATGCTTGCCCTTTTTTTGATTTTTGGCATTCCCCATGAGGACCCATTCTCTTTCTTCACAATTTTGGTCTCGAGACTTCTTATCATGAATAACTTTCACTTTCTATTGAATTATGTGGTTTTGTTCCTGAGCTTTCCTTCTCATCTCATCTAATTCTGCTAGCTGCACATACCTATCCTTTGATGACATTAGTTAGTTCTTTGAATGCTACATCCATGTTTCTTTGAAGAGTAGCTCCAACGTTAGTTAACCCAAAAGGAATTCTTACATAAACATACATCCCCCAAGGGGTAGTGAGTGAATTTTTGTATTGTTTCAACTCTTTTACATTGACCTAATTATATCCAAAAAAAACGGTCAATCATTGATAACAATTCATTCCCTGTCACTTTCTACAACAAAGATTTTGTAGACACCTAAAAATGTTGTAATTCCTCTATTGATTAAATTAATTATTTAATTAATTCATTAGCCTTTTCATCTATTATTTAAATAAATATTCCTATTTATTTAAATAATTCATTATCCTTTTCTTTCTAAAATTAAATAAATTCTTATTTATTTAATTAAGCATATTCCTCTATTTATTAAATAAACACTTTTGAATATTTTCTAAATTCATTTATCCTCTTCTTTTCATTTTAGACAATCATGTGTAATCACATGGATAAAATCCTAAGCCTTCCTCCATGTGCCACTTGTCATCCATCTCTTCATTTGACCTTTCCCACTTAGCTTGTCTAGGTTCATTACACCTTGAAAAGTCAACAACTCTCCTTCACCTCTTAATCCTAGCCACTCATCCCTTTTGCCTCTTAATCTCCTTCAACCAAGCCAAAACCCAACCCAACTCTTCAAAAATCTATAAAATAGGATCCTTCTCATTTTTCATAGATGGACCATCTCTTATACATTGTTATGTTGCTGGTTTTTTTAGCAATCTCGTCTCTCCATCAACAACATCATTAAACATTTCATTCTAGTCTAGTTTCTTTGAGCATTATATATTCTAGGTATTACATGTTTAGGTAATGGTGTGCATCTAGTTTTTTAATCTCTTGCATTTGAATTATTTAGCATAGATCTTTCATTTGAATTAATCTTGTGGAGATTTGGGGAAAGTTCTTCATACTTGTTTCTCAAATCCTTTCACTCATCCATTTTAGCTTGCATTGTAGATTTCCTTTCCATTTGCATTTGCAAGCAATCATAGTGGGATTTGTTGTATTGTGTTGTTGAGCACACCCACAAAATTATCTAAGAGAAAATCAAATAAGGCTTATTGGGTTTCCTTATTTTATCTCATCAGAGGTTGTGGTGAATGTTTTTTGTGTGTTGCATGCTTGTTTTTGAAATGTCTAGTTTAGGTTGAATCTTGATTTTGCCTATCCTTCCATGTTTCATCTTGCAACATACATGCCACATACAACTTCCATGTTAGGTAATACATAATTATCCTTTAATGATGAAATTTTTAGGTTTCTAAAATCCACACAAAGTATAATGTCTCCATTTTTCTTCCCAACAGACACTAAATTAGAAACCCAAGTAGAATGTCTAACGGGTTTAATGATTCCTCCATCTCTGAGCTTCATCAAATCCTCCTACATTTTACGTGCCAAGATAGGATTGATAGGTTTCCGGCTCTGCCTAAATGGTTTTGCATAAGGCTTGAGTGGTATCTCATGTTGAAACAAATCCTCTTTGTAAGCCTTCAACTCATCATATGACCACACGAATACATGTTTGTATTTTATTAACATTGTTATGAAGTCTTCCCTTACCTTTGGTGTTAGCCTTTTGCCAATATATACTTCCTTAGGTATACTTTCAGTACCAAGATTTACTTTGTCAATGTCTTCCTCCATGACAGGTTCATACTTATTTTTGTACGCCTCCTTTTCATGATTCGTGGCCCCCAAGCTTTCCAAATGCGAGGGTTAGTAGAAACAATTTACAATGATATAAAATAAATACACAAAGCTACCAATAATGAATAACTTGAAACATAATCAATAAAATGTACAAACAAAGAAAGGAAAACAAATGAATGCAAACCCCAAAGAGCTTGAAGCTTCTATTGTCTCTCTCTACTCCTTCCGGAACGCTATTTTTGATGCTCAGTATTGGTGTGGGCAGCGTCTATGACTTGAGAAGCGTCGAGAATTTGATACTTGAAATGTGTGTGTGATTACAAGATGACTTGAATGCTAGAACCAAACTAACATAGTAATGGCGCACAAGAGCTTGAAATCTTGGATCCTTCAAATGGTTATGAAGGGTTTATTATATAGGAATTGGGGATGAAATGAATGGTTGAGATCAATCCCAGTGATAGGGAGATGAATGGTTGAGATCAAAGGGAACTAGAGAAGCCATCAGTAAACTCCATCTCTTCAATTGGTAAAGAGGAGACAAAGTTTGGTTGACTGAAGAGCTAATTGTGAGTTACCTTTTTGAATTGAAGAGGTGGGTGAAGTTACCCATGTGGACTGGAGAGATGGGTGGATTAACCCATGTGATCTGATTGGAGTTATCTCTTTGAAGATAAATGAATATTTAATTCATTTATTTAATTAAAGTTTTCAACATGTGAGATAATTGAATTCTTTTTAATTTAGAATTGCTTTATTGAATGAAATTAAATTAATTTAATTGGAAGAATTTAATTAGTAAGTTTAAATATTTGAATTTAAACTATAGGAAATTGAATTTAATTAATTAATTAATAGTAATTAATCAATTAAGGTTAATTAATTAAATAAAATTAATTATTTAATTAGTTTTGGGAATTTGATTAGATGATTTGGGGAATGAATTTAGAGGAAAATAGATGATTATTAATGATTAAAAAAACCATTAATTAATAGATGAAGATTAGTGTTTTTAATGTAAAGTCGCAAGCCTATCCATTTTCAGGTGTCTACATTTGCCCCTCTTTGATGCAATGTGACTTGTCGCACGAATAACTTGAAACATAATCAATAAAATGTACAAAAAAAGAAAGGAAAACAAATGAATGCAAACCCCAAAGTGCTTGAAGCTTCTATTGTCTCTCTCTACTCCTTCTGAAATGTTGTTTTTGATGCTCAGTATTGGTGCAGGCAGCGTCTATGAATTGAGAAGCGTCGAGAATTTGATACTTGAAATGTGCATGTGATAGCAAGATGACTTGAATGCTAGAACCAAACTGACATAGTAATGGCGCACGAGAGCTTGAAATCTTGGATCCTTCAAATGGTTATGAAGGGTTTATTATATAGGAATTGGGGATGAAATGAACCGTTGAGATCAATCCCAGAGATAGGGAGATGAACGGTTGAGATCAAAGGAAAGTGGAGAAGCCATCAGTAAACTCCACCTCTTCAATTGGTAAAGAGAAGATAGAGTTTGGTTGACTAAAGAGCTAATTGTGAGTTACCTCTTTGAATTGAAGAGGAGGGTGAAGTTACCCATGTGGACTGGAGAGGTGGGTGAAGTTACCCATGTGGAGTGGAGAGATGGGTGGAGTAACCCATGTGATCTGATTGGAGTTATCTCTTTGAAGACAAATGAATATTTAATTCATTTATTTAATAAAATTTTTCAACATGTGAGATAATTGAATTCTTTTTTATTTAGAGTTGCTTTATTGAAAGAAATTAAATTAATTAAATTGGAAGAATTTAATTAGTAAGTTTAAATATTTGAATTTAAACTATAGGAAATTGAATTTATTTAATTAATTAATGGTAATTAATCAATTAAGGTTAATTAATTAAATAAAATTAATTATTTAATTAGTTTTTGGAATTTGATTAGATGATTTGGGGAATGAATTTAGAGGAAAACAACTGATTATTAATGATTAAAAAAACCATTAATTAATAGATGAAAAGTAGTGTTTTAATGTGAAGTCGCAAGCCTGTCCATTTTTGGGTGTCTACATTCGCCCCTCTTTGATGTGATGTTACTTGTCACAATGTGTCAAAGATTCTTTAATTTTGATCCTGCCCTAGCTTGCCCCGATGATAGTAGGTGTATTTATGCCCCCTCAATAAATTTGAGCAAAAAGTCTCGACATGAGCGTTAATTTGTTGAAACTATAATTTAAGAATCTGGGTAGCTGACTGATTTGAAAAATACCTTATATTGCCCCTAATATTGAGTGTGGAGGTTTTCGGGGACTGGGAAGAAAAATTGGACCTCCTAGTGAAATTAGGGTTTGTGGGAACCCCTATAAATAGCCAAGAGAGCCATTCATTTGTCACTTTGCCTTCTTGGAGCTCTCAGAACCTTGGTGAGTTTGTGCTTATTTTTCTTGCTTTTTTTCTCCTATGTCGTGCGATGGCGGGCTTACTGGGAGTTATACACATATCCGCCCGAGTCTAGATGTATCAGAGACCAGCTGGCGCAGGCCGTCCGGTGATTTTTATTGCTTTGCGTTTCATTAATGCTTGTTTTGCTCACTTTGAAAAATTGTTATTTTTTTGAAATTTTGCATGTTGTGCTGCAATCATCTGCGGTTTTGCCGCAATTACGGTTTGAATGTCGCAATTTCCAGTCAAGTGCCGCATTTGATAAGTGTACCACACTGTTATTGTTTGCCTTTCACAATTGAGTTTTACCTGCCACAATTGACGATTATGTTTCACAATCGCATAAGTGAACCGCAAATGAAGTGTTTATTGCCACAATCACTTTTTTAGAACTGTCTACCTGATTTCCTTGTTTGATTTCTACATATTATGGTTTCTAGCACTTTCTTGTATGACTAATACTGATATTTTTCTGATTTATTTTTGTGTGCGATTCACTAGGCAGATTCTGTGCTGTCGGGAGTCAAGGCCGACGGGTCTTGTTTATAGGTTCCAGCTCTCTAAGGATCAGAGGTCAATTCTTAGGGACTTAAGATTATATTGGATATGTTACATGCCAGAGATCACAACCAATAGGGGTCTGATCTCCACTCTTGTAGAGCGTTGGCATTCTGAGACATGCACTTTCAAGTTACCCACTGGAGAGTGTACTGTTACATTGGAGGATGTGTACCGCATCCTCCAGCTTCCAATCTAGGGTGCGCTTGTGGAGTATACCACCTATTCTGGTATTGTTGCCTTGATGAAGCTCTCTGGATTGCCCCAGGATCAGCTTGGGTTATCCACTGCTTGTGATATTCCATGGTCTAGATTTGGTTTGGGCCTTGACAGACTATCCACTCTACTAGGCAGTTTGATTTGTGTCATCTTATGCCCCGATCATCAGCAGCATGGATTTTCTTTTGGCTTTGGTACTGTTTTGCAGAGTATGGTCCGGGATCATACTATTTATGCATAGGGGCCATGCATGTTGGCTCATATGCACTTCCACATGTTCTCTGTGGCTTACCTTAATGGTAAGTCGCTCAGCTATGGTGCTACCCTCCTTCATATATGGGCGTGGGAGCATATTATTGATTGGTGTCTTGTTGGTACATGTGCTTTGCCTAAAGACAAGCCGTATGTGTATATGTATGATGGAGCCATTGTTCAGACCCACATGGGTCATTTTTTGTATTGGCGTCAGCAACTAGATATAATGCCCTATTTCATATGGAGGTCATATAGAGATTGCCCTGTTTGGGATGGAGAGGACATCCATCTTCCCTTCTACCAGTAGTGGATATATTTGATTGGTCGTGTGATTGACCATGTTCACATGATTGATTTTCACAACACCGACAGGGCGTTGCATCAGTTTGGTGAGCGAAAAGATGTGTCTGATTCTTTTGCTTATTTTTCTCATAGGTTGAGGGACTCTATTGTTTGGGGTGGTGTTGTATCACTTGATGCTGCCTGTACTGAGTTTGTAGGTTTACTTCTTGTTGTGTGGACGTGGCGATCGGCCACTATAGATGCAAGTTTGTTTTGTTTTCGTTACATCTCTTAATCAATTTTCACTGCTCTTATAATCTATCTGCTCTATTTGACATTTGTTTTCTATTTGATGTGGTACTGATATGTGAATCTGATCTCTTTGCAAGCACTACTCCCCATTTTGATGCTCATTGGGTCCAGACTCGACCAGTTGCACTTACAAATGTCTCTTGTCCTATTGCTGGAACGCTCATGAGGAGGCACCGTCAGGTACGATGAGGGAGGGGTGGTCAGGATGGAGGGAGGGATGGTGGACATGACAGAGGGAGGTTTGGAGGGTGAGATGGTGGATGAGATGGTGGGAGAGATGGTGGTGGGGGGAGGGGAGATGATCCTGGTCCTGGGGGTGCGGGTGGTGGAGTGAGTCTAGAGGTGGGTGTAGTGGTAGTTGTTGCAATACTCAGAGAGTTGTGTTGAGTACCATTTTGGAGGATGAGGAGGCGATGGAGGAGGCACCTTAGTTAGTGTGGAGAGTGCATCAATGGAAAGGTGTTGTTTTGGCTCTGAGAGAGGAGGATAGGGTGGTGATAGAGGATGTAGATGTGGAGATAGGGGATATAGATGTGGAGGCATTAGATGAGAAGAGTGCAGGGATGAGTTCCTCAACTAGCAGTGGCAGTACCGACAACAGTACAAGGGAGAGTTTAGAGAGTGATGATGATTCCTAGGTTGTTAGGGGGAGGGGAGATGAGGGATTGGTGGAAAGGGCCAAGGAGGGAGATATGGATGTGGCCATGGGAGGTATGTAGGTGGATCCTTCTAAGTTGGATTGACTTACCCAGTAGGTACAAGATTTATAGGTCATACTTGCTTCTGCTGATGCTTGTGCTACTACGTTGGAGGCTAGGGTTATAGTGGCTGAGGTGAGAGAGCAACAGGCTTGAGCTGAGGTTCGATCATTTATTGATAGTATACAGGATATATCCCATCGAGATGTTTTGGACAGGTACTATAGATCTGGGCGTGATTCTCAGAGAGAGATTGAGTACTGGCGGTGACATTATGAGGGTGCAGTTCCAACTAAGCAGAGAGTAGTTATATAGCCTCTCAGAGATCCAACAGAGCACAGAGATCATAGAGATCACAGAGCAGCAGTGTGGGAGCTCCTAGTTCATCACATAGATCAACTACTGATATGCCACCCCCTCGTCCACCTCCTGGTGAGGGTGGGGGTAGCACATGCTGATTCTTATGCTTCTCATATTTTGTATCATGTGCCATTTTTGTAGTTATGTTCATCTAATATACTCTAAGTCTTTTCCATTATTGTATCCCAATAGAGGGATATTTATTGATATATGTTGACTACCTTCCTTTGTTTAGACTTGCGACTATTCATTGTACTCAGATATTTTGATTTATATGAGATGCAGCTATTGATTTGATATGATATGGATTGGTTTACTTGCTATATGTATGATTCTATATGATGTGGTTTTAGATGATGAGATATATATGCAATATGATTCCTATGATGCAAACTCGTAGATGGATAATTTACTTTTCCTATAATATTGACATGTTTATGCAGGATGATGGAAATCAAATGCATGTTATATGAGATGCTTCTACATTTATGTGATTTGTGATTTACCATGTATGCAACTACTTTGTTTAGTTTTTTTAAATTTTTGATGCACTTAAATGGAATGAATGCAATCTATTATGCACAAACTATCTGAGTAATGTATGTGTTAATTAGAAAGAAGTTAGTATGGATAGATGTTCTCTGGGATTGATCTAATAGATATGGAATGATAGGAAGGATTTTTTTTTGCTTTTTTGATAGATATGAATTGATAGAAAGGATGAGTGTCCCAAGTCGATGCCCCTGTTTCCAATATTTGTCATCATTGCATCTTTTTTTTTTTGTACTTTCTAAAATTCTTAAGAGAGTCCAATGTGTCCAGATCACATACCATTTGGATACCACCATGACCTCTTGATAGGCAGAAGGAGTAGAGAGATTGAATAGAAAGAGAACCTAGTGCACCCAAATATTGACCATCTAGGTTCAGCTATGTTCCCTGTTGAAAAGAAAGAGAGCCAAAAGCACCCAGATATTGACCATCTGGATACTGATTTTTCCTCTGAATAAATTGAAAAAAGGAAACCAAGATAGAACTCCTATGCACCAAGAGTCCATCTGGATAACACAGTGAGCTCTTGATTTTGTAAAGAAAAGCCAAAGCAAACAAGATAGAACTCCTACGCCCCTAGAGTCCATCTAGATAGCATCATGAGCTCTTGATTGCAAAATAAAAGAAAAGACCATAGAAACCAAGATAGAACTCCAATGCACTCAGAGTCCATCTGAATAGCACCGCGAGCTCTTGATTCTATAAACCAAACAAGAAAATAAAAGAGAAGGAATGTCCAATTCTTTCCTAGGGTTAAGCTCAGATTGTGGAACTGGGCGGCTGCCAGATAAGTGAAAGCGCCTACCACATTTATCCTAAATCACCATGGCCCTGAAATAGAAGTGAACATTCAAAAGACAACAATCAAAGAAAATAAGTCATGATCTATCATAGCTACTCTCCTCACATGGTGGATCCTGGAGTAGTGTAAGAACATAACTGCGAACTATAAACTGACATCTGACCGACTGACTGACCTAGTAAACATTTTTGGATGGTTCCTTGATTCAGTTGGATTCTCTTGATTGGCTTGACTCTTTTGATAGGCTTGATTGGCTTGATTTCTTGAGTGTGTCTGGTTTCAGTAATAGATTACTCATATAAGACCGACTTGTCTAGTTTGAGCGTATCCATCACTGTGTAAGATGATTGATATAATTGATTGATTGATTGTGATCATTTTGGCAACTGATCCAACTATGTCAGATGTGCCCAATGCTGATTCACAAAGCTCATGATTGTGGCAATTGATAGACTGGCTTGGTCGCTAGTTATTTGCTAATAGATTTGATAGATTGATAAAGCTGTGTCAGATGAGTCCCATGCTGATTCGCAAAGCTCATGATTGTGACATTTGATTGATTGGGCATGATCAACCCTTTCTCTCTTGATAACTGAGTTGGCTTTATTTATTAGGATTTTGCAATCTTTTGATTGTTTTTGATGAAGAATCATTAGCTCAGAATATTTTGATCTTTTTAGGATTTTTATGAGTTTTTCAATTTTTTTTGGATTTTTTCAGGACATTTAGAATTGCCACCTAGTCTAGTGGACCGATATTAACCATGGGTAAGTGTTTGGTGCTCAGAGGGGTTTTTTCTTTGTTATATATCTTAGGTAGTCAGCCTTGCATTTAAAGTGTGCTCAAGCTTTTGATCTTGGAGTTCATTGACGGTGAAGCTTGTTTTGAACACTTGGTGCATGTTTGCCAGGTTTTCACCAAGGTACCTACTTAATAGTGCCTGTTTGCTAGGTTTTCACTGAGAGAGAGATTTTTTTTCTCTTTAATTTTTACTTTTTTTCTTTTTTTGTTTGTCACCAAGGCGCCTGATTGCCAGGTTTTCACCAAGGTAACATTTTGTGTTTTTTGATTTTTTTTGGTATTTTCTAGATATGTAGATAAGTGCCTTAACTGTTGAGGCCTCAAGCATACAACCTCTTGAGGTGCATGCTGTTGATGTATTCAGGGAGTTGATCTTCTTCTGGTGTCACCAGTATGAATGCCCCACTCTGAGTAGAGCTGACAATGACAAATGGTTCTAGCCAGTTAGGCTCAAACTTTCCAGGTTTGACTCACTCTACTTGGTTCTTTTGATTTTCCATGAGGAAAAGGTCTCCTACCTCAAATGTTCAAGACCTCACCTTCTTATGATATTTCCTTCTAAGGAGATTCTGATAGCCTTGTAAGTGGTCAAAGGCATGATGTCTTCTTTCATCTAGTAACTCCAATTCACTGAGCCTTGCTACTATGTAGTCTTCATTTGTAATCAGGTTCTTCAAAGATATATGTAGGGATGGTATTTCCACTTCGAGGGGTAATAACACGTCTGATCCATAGAATAGGGAGTAAGGAGTGGCTCATGTAGGTTTTCTCAAACTAGTTCTGTATGCCCATAATGTGATACTAAGCTGTAAATGCCAGTCTCATCCTGAATTGTTCACTATTTTCTTCAAGATTTTCAAAATTTTTTGTTCGTAGCTTCAGCTTGGTCATTCCCTTGAGGATAGTAAAAGGAAGAGAACCCTTGTTTGATATGGAACTGTTCACATAGCTCTTTGGCATCTTTGTTTTGGAAAGGAGTACCATGATCTGTCAGGATGGTTTGAGGAATCTTGTATCGACAGATGATGTGGTTAAGTATGAACATTGATATCTGCTCTCCGGTAATGTAAGTGAGGGGACTTGCTTCCACCCACTTAGTGAAGAAATTTTTTGCTACGTATTTGCGTCCATTTGTTAAAGAAGGTGTAATTTTGTCCACTAGGTCAAATCCCCACATAGAAAATGGTAATGGTGATGTGATAGGATTTAGTTCTTGGGCTGGCACATGGATGAGGTCTACATGAATTTGACACTGTCTACACCTTTGTACATGTTTTTGTGCATCTGTCTCTATTGTGGGCCAATAGTATCCCATGCGGATGATCTTCTTAGCTAAGTTTTTGCCACCTCTATGGGTTCCGCAAATTCCTTCATGTACCTCGTACAAAGCTCTCTGGGATTCCATGGAAGTGAGACATCATAGTAGCGTTCCGTATAGAATTCATCTATATAAAGTAGTTTAGAGGATGGTATACCTAGAGGCTTGGTGGATGAGGGACTTTCTCTGGTTTCTAGACAATTTGGGAGGTAAGACACTATTTTGGAGGTAGTTGTATACATCTTGGTATCGTGGGTTTTCAGGACCAACAAGGACGCATGCTGATTCTATGATGGATGCTTGATGTGATGGCACCAAGAGTTTCTCTACTAGAAATTGGAATCTTGTTTCATTGCCTGGCATATCAATCAATGATTCTATGGTAGCCATCACGTCTACCTCTTTGTTCTGTGCTTGTGGGACTTGCTTGAAGAAGATGTAATGGAAATTGGTGCGTAATGTTTCCATCTATGCTCTGTATGGTATTAGCTTCTCATCTTTGGTCGTATAATCATTTTGACTTGACTAATGACCAACTATGAATCTTCATAGACCTTAAGGTTCTTCATCCTCCATTGAATTGCTATCTTTAAACTGATGACCAGTGCTTCATATTCTACTATGTTGTTTGTGCAGGGGAAGTTGAGTCTAAATTTTTTTGGAATTGTATCATTATTTGGAGTGAAAAGCACTATTCCTGCCCCTGCACCATGGTTTGTGCATGACCCATCAAAGTATAGTTTCCATACCTCGATCACTAGTTGTAGTGTCATAATAGATTCATCAGGAAAGTTAGAAATAATAGGCTGATGGTCCTGATTTGGTGCCTCTAGTAGTTGGTCTGCAATCACTTGCCCTTTGATGGCCTTTCTGTCTACGTACTCAATGTCAAACTCACTTAAGATCATTACCCACTTCGCAAGTCATCCAGTGAGCGTTGCTTTGCTTAGGAGGTACTTTAAAGGATCAATATGTGTGATCAAATTTGTTTGGTGACTCAACATATAATGTCTCAGCTTCTGGGAAGCGAAGAAAACTGCAAGGCATGACTTTTCAATTGGCGTATAGTTCAGCTTATATCGTACCAATGTTCTGCTTAGATAGTAGATGGACCTTTCTTTACCTGCATCATCATGTTGTGCCAAGAGTACACCTAATGCTGATTCTATTACTGAGATATACAGAAGCAATGGTCTACCTTGGACTGGTGGCACCAATATAGGAGACTTGAGGAGGTAGTCCTTGAATATTTGGAATGCTTGTTCGCATTGCTCTATCCATATGAATTTGATGTCTTTGTGCAATAGATGTTGGAATGGGTGGTACTTAGCTGCTAGCTGAGCTATGAAGTGCCTGATTGATTAGAGCCTTCCTTTTAACCCTCTTAGTTTCCTCAGGTTCGATGGTGGAGGTATGTCCAATATTGCTTTGACTTTCTCTGGATCTACTTCGATGCCTCTATGTGACACTATGAACCCCAGTAGCTTTCCTGTTGTGACACCGAATGCACATTTCTTTGGGTTTAAAAAAACTTTGTATTCCTGCATTCTTTCAAAGATTGGTCCCAATACTTGTAGATGATCCTTGCAAAGCATTGACTTGGCTAGTATGTCATCCACATAGTCTTCCATTGTTTTATGGATGAGATCATGAAATATAGTTATCATAGCCCTTTGATATGTCACGCCAACATTTTTGAGACCAAATGATACATTCCAACAGTAAGTGCCCCAAGGACATGTGAAAGATATTTTATGTTGGTCTTCTAGTGCGATCCTTATCTGATTATACCTTGAAAATCCATCCATGAGTGATAGCATTTGATGTCCAGCGGTTAGATCCACTATCATGTCGATATTAGGTAAAGGAAAATCAATCTTGGGACAATATATGTTGAGATCTCTGAAGTCTGTACAAATCCATATCTGACCACTATGCTTTGTAACTAGTACCAAGTTAGATATCTAGTCTGTGTATGGTATAGGTCTTATGAACTTAGCATCTAGGAGATTCTTCAATTTGGCCTTCACTAGCAATGCAACATGGGGATGCATCTTACTTAGCTTCTGTTTGACTTTTTTTGCATTGGCTAGCAATGGGAGATGATGTAGCATGAGTTTTGGATCTAATCCTAGCATATTTGAGTAGGACCATGCGAAGTTGATCATTCTTTCTTTGAAGAAACTGATGAATTGTTCTCTCTCCTCTGAGGTGAGTGATTTTGCCAAGTATATGTTCTTTGGGTTCTTGTCATATCCCAAATTGACTTCCTCTATTTCTTCTGCTAGTAATTCCAATTTCTCCTCTATCAAGGGGAGGAGTTCCTTCTTTCCATCTTCTAGCACCTCAGTGAGGTTTTCGCTAGAAGATACGTCTTGTTTTATCTTTTTATTATTTTTTGTTCTTTTTTCCTTTGTGGACTGGAAAGAGGAGCTGCCTCCCTGAAATATGCCACTCTGTCGAGGTCAATGGAGAAGCCTTCCTTGGTCTCATGATGAAATTCCTTCCCTAAGTCTCATGAAATCAGCAATAGCCTCATCGTTCTTGAAGACTTCTAAATCAGGCAGTCCTTGTTGCTCCCACTCTATTAGCTCTAGGTGTACAAGACAGATACTTTTGTGGTTTTTTGACTCTAGCATATTGAAAGGGACTAAAGATATGGTCCCTAAAAAACTGGACTGTGTTGTGGATGCACTACCTAAGGAATGATAAATGACATGCTTATCTATGCAGGGTTGTTTGACAATGGATATTTGGTCAAATAAGTCTTCCAGGTTTATGAGTGTTTGACCAAGGGGAATAATCTGGGATCGATGGTTCAGAGTCGTGAAGGGATCTCCACTCATACTCATAGGAGTCAATCTCAATAGAACACTTGTCAGATGTCTCACTTCCTTTGTTATCGTCGATTGCTATGTGGAGGTCTATTTGGGTTTGCATGGTTCCCTCTTCGGTGGGAAAAAACCGTGCTAGTATGTTGCTTATCAAGACATGTTCTGTGTTGTACCCCTGGTGCATCTCTGCTATTTGTTCCTGATCAACTTCGATGTCTTGGATTATAGGACAGGCTCTTTGTTTCCCATAGCCTAACCCTCTCTTGTTTCCTTGGGTTGGCGGGAGAGACAATTCCATTATGCCTTGTTGTCTTTCCCCCAGGCCGGTTGTACCATCATACTTGAATCTTTGTAACATTGTATAACCATTACCATAGTTTGACAGGGATAGGGTTTGTGAGATTGTCTCTTGTGGGTCTTGGTATAACCATGTACTGATATCTTTTTCAAATGGCTTTTCTTCTGCTATGTCTCCTCATCTGACAAAGGTTGTGGGGGGATATTCAAATATAACAGGCTATAGAGTTTCTATTATAATAATAGGTTGTGGCATGCCATAAGTTCTCAGGCTTTGAGGCATGTGCATGATGGTGAAAGCCTCTTCATATCTGTACTAACCATAGCCCTTGTCGGTAATGAATATCTTGCCCGCTTTTTGTGTGACATCCTTAGGATTTGAATCTAAAGAGGAGGGGATACTTGCATCTTGGTTTAAAGGTACTTGGTTGTCGGTGCTGATTTGGACCATGTTACAGTATTGGAAAGGTTGGGGATCTCCCTCTATGATTATTTCTTCTCCCTAGTGTGGGAACTTGATGCATTGATAGTATGTTAAGGGTACAGCTTGCATTTCATGTATCCATGGTCTCCATAGTAACATGTTGTATCCCAACTCAAGATCAAGGATCTGGAAGGGGGTGTTTTTGACCACTGGACCAATACAGATAGGTAGAATGATAATACCTTTAGAGGACCTTTCCTCTTTGTCATAAGCTCTAATATTTATCCTCCTTGTGATATCCAATGCTTGATTTTGAATAGCCCAGTTGCTTGATTAACTTTAGAGTACATATGTTTAACCCAACTCCACCATCAACAAGGATCCTACGGATAGCGCTTTTGTGGACCTGGACAAGTAAGTGCAAAGGATCATTATGCAAGGGTTTATGTGGCGGCACATCATGGTTTGTGAATTTTGCATGTTTTTTAGCAGCTATATGGTTAACCATCATTTGGAAGCTCTTAGGTGTTATGTCCCTTGGGACAACTGCATTATGAAGGGCTTGGTCAAGTGCCAGTTTATGTTGTGGAGATATGCATAATAATTCAAACATGGAGATTTGGACAGGTGTGCGCTTTAGTTGATCCACTATGCTTGTCTGTGGATTTGAGTTTGCATTAGGATTGACAGATACAGTAGATGAGGATGGTAATCCTTGCAAGACAACTCTGGCACGACACGTTGTTACAACACATTTGTTACCTTGGTCTTTGATAGTGATCGTAGCCACATGACTATCTGAAGGATTGAGGCAATTGATAACATTATCACTGTTGGAATATGTATAGTTGACTTGTTTTATTTGTCCACCAGACTTGGAGGCTTTTCCCTTGTTGTGATCATGAAAGGTATCATTGAAGATAGTGTGATCAGTTATGCCTTTGGCTTGGGTATTTGTCACATCGATGGCCCCTGTGTCAATCAGATCTTGGATAGAGTTTTTCAATCGATAACAGTTAGGTGTTTTGTGCCCTTTCACCCGATGAAACTCATAGAAGTGTTTGTCATTATACCACCTTGGTTTGTTTGTATCTTGTTCAAATTCCCTGATTTCTGGGAGAGTGATAGTGTTTGATTGTATCAACTTGCGTAAAGTTGCTTCTATCGGCTCTCCTAATGGTGTGAAATCTCATTGCTAGAATTGAAACCATGGTCTACATTGAGTCTGTTGTTGACTGTTTGACACATCGATCGCTTGGACAGGGGGAGGTTAGTTTTGGGTGTATGTTTGTTGAGTGGGACCTATGGGTTGTTGGTTGGCCACAGGTGCACCTTGCAGTGACACCTTGGGTTGTACATAGTTGATTGTCTTCACATCAATGACACCATCGTTGGTGACATTTTTGTTTTTGTTCCACCACTTAGCTTTATCCGTTGCATTTTTGTTTGTATTCATTTGTGTTGGATCTGTAAGGATTCACTCATTTGACTAAGTTCTGCTCACAACAAACTCCTTGTTCAATGAGTTGTGTGAAGTTTGGAGCTAACTACAGCTCTGTTGTGAATGACATGTCTAGAATCAGATTGTCAATGAACATAACTATTAAGTCTTGTTCGGGCACATCATACGTTATGCAGTTTATAGTATTCCTCCATCTCTATAGGAACTTCAAAAAAGACTCTCTATCCTTCTATTTGATATCACATAGGTCCTTGATACTGACCTTGCGCTCGATGTTATGATGGAAGTGAGCAATGAAATTTTAAGCCAGTTCACCCCAAGACTGAATGCCATGAGGTAAATGCGAGAACCATTCCATTGCTGGTTCAACTAAGCTTTGTGGGAATAGTCACATTAAATATGTCTCATCATGGGCGACTTCGACACCACTAGAAAAAAACTCTCGGATATGTTCAATAGGGTTGGTATTGCCCCTATATTTGTAAAATTTTGGTACCGAGAAGTGATTTGGGAACGAAGACATGTGGAGAGAATGATCAAAGGGGTATGGGTATAAATCCTCTGCGGTGTAGGATTTAGTTTGCCCTTGATTTTTCATATCCATCATTTGGGTTTGAAGGGTTTGCATTTGTTGTATTAACATGTCCGTTTGATATTGAGGTTGATGTGTGATGACATTCCTCTGTGCTATAGTGGGTATGAGGCTGCGCCTTTGTGTCCCTTGAGTAGGAACATATGATTTCATCCTGGGGACTTGATATTGATTTCCCACCAAGTGATTTTGAAATGGGGCCACATGAGTAGCCCATGGTGGGTTTTGATGCGTTTGTTGTTGCTGTTGTGTTTGAAATTGGGGTTGATACTGCTGGGGTTGATATTGCTACTGCTGAGGTTGGGGTTGAAGCTGGGGTTGCTATTGCTAAGGTTGGAATTAAGGCAACTAAAGCTGGGGTTGATATTGTGGGGGTTGGATTTGAGGCAACTAGAGCTAGGGTTGCTATTTCTAGGGTTGGATTTGAGGCAACTAAAGCTGGGGTTTCTGTTGTGGAGGTTGGATTTGAGGTAACTAAAGCTGGGGTTGCTGTTGCTGGGGTTGGATTTGAGGCAACTAAAGTTGGGGTTGCTATCATGGAGGTTGGATTGATGTCAGAATGGGAAATGGTGTAGGCTTGGGTGGGCATTGACTGTAAGTCATACCTGCAGAGATGGATCCCTGTGGGCATGAGGTGTTGATCCCAAGACTAGTATGAATTGACTGTAGCAGCGACATAGTTTTAGAACAGTTGGTGTTTGGTGGGATGGAAGGCATAGCATGAGATCTTGATTGCCCTGACCATGTGACCGAAGGTGGGAGCATACTAGTGACCATAGGTGCACTTAGTTGTGAGTCTATCATGCTTTGAGTGGAAGATGTGCTATCCTGGTTCGTGCCATTGGTTTGACTGGGTATCGTCTATGTCAATATGGGTATTACCAATGGTGGGAAGATTTGAGAGACAACATGCAGTATCTAAGGAGACTGAGTAGTGTTTTGACCTGCAAGAGGGTTTTCAGGCCATATGGTCGATACATTGAATTCAATGGGGAGTTTGAATCCCTTCTTTATTAGCATGGCTAAGAAGCATTTAGGATTCCTCTCTACAACAATGTCAACCACTTGTGTGGAATAAGCATCTTTCTCTATATCGTCTAGTTCCTCTTCTATGACATTTTGGAAAAGAGCTGTCCCACGGGGTTGTTCAATGAACAGAGTAGAACTGGTGTTTATAAAAGGGTCATCTTCTCTCTCTGTTTCCCAAGCTGGGAATCTATTGATATATGACTCATCAGGTTGTGTTCTAGCCTTTGACCTTGTTTAAGACTCTCCATGAGGTGTTTGAGACATAGTGTGGTCCAGATTTTGTAACTAAAACAAGTGATATAAAGCAAACAAAGAAGAATATACTTTCTAAGGAAGTCTGAGTTATGTTTTGGACAAGGGTAATTCTAAGGATAGATTTTTATATATCTTGATCTCAAAGTGGTGATGATGTAAAAAGATAAGATTTGTCGACCTTTGCCTGGGACAAAGTCACTTTGATAAAGATGATGATGTTTGATATGATGAGATCAAGGTATTTTGAGTCTGATCTTTCAAACTAACAATGTTTTAGACAATAATCATGCTTTTCAGAGAAGGGATGATCTTTAATGTTTAGAGATCCACACAATGTTCTTCGCGTTTTCTTGGGATAGACACTAGTTTTGGACACCAAATGAAGAGTTATTTCAAGGTTTTTAGGTCAAAATAGGAATAATGTAGCTTTGGTCAATTGCGGTACAACTCCACTGATTACAGTAAAGTAAATGGTCAATTGCAGTACTTTATCATCGATTGCAGTAATAAACATGACGATTGTGACAATAAACAAGTTAACTATAATAGACTTCCGTAAATTGTGGCAAAATGTGGGCAATTGCGATAAATGGGAACAATCTAAAAAAAAGACTAGAGGATAAGTATCACTATCTGACAATTTTGATATTCTGGGACAATGTTTCTGATTTGCAAGACAGTTGATGTTGACAACCCTAGACTTTAACACGTTTGACTTGTTTTGATAGTTGGATGTTTTTTTTTGCATTTTCAGAAACTGATCAAAGAACAAGCACAACAGACACTATGTTTTGAAGAATAAAGACTGACAATGTGTATGTTCTACAACTTTTTCAAGTTGCAAGGTTATCACGAGGTCTCCACAATGAACAGTCAAATTAATCTAGGTCAATGGCTTCAAAATACAATGTTATAGGTCTAATGCTTGAATGTCTGTTAGCTCACACAATAATTGTCACACTACTAGGACACAAAGGTCCACAACATAGGTGCCCATGTTTTTTCCGTTGCCAGGTATTGTTGTCGTGGAGTGAAGATCTCTTTCACTACAAAAATACTGTGGGACACATATGTTGGGAATCTTGGGGGAAAATTCTGCAACCCCTTGCACTATAATAAGGTACCTGTTCTGAGGTAAATCAGGTTGGTCTCTAATTAAAAAGGTTATAGTAAGGTTATGTGACATCTATCCAATTAGTTTGTACGTGTGTGACTCACTTAAGAGCCTAGTTGATTACACTAGTTCCTTAGGGATATTCACCAGATCCAGACTATCACCAACACACCTCGCCTGAGCTTGGCTAGATAAGACAAAACTTTGGTTCACTCCTTGTTTATATATTTATTGGAAGGATTACTGGATTAAGGTCATTCTCTAAGGAAGAAGTGCATTCCCCGGACAGGCCTTTCTAAAAAGTACAAAGGTGTCTAATCTAACAGATTGTGCAAGTGCACCCAAAACTCAAGACACAAGGTAAATTGATTAAGCTCCAAAAGTTTGAAATGTGAACTAAGCTACACCACCATACAAGCACAAGTGTTCAATTTTAAGCCCAAAAGTAGGTGTTGATTGCTTGTTCAATTTTAATACACCAAATCAAGAAATTCTTTGCCTTGTTCAATTTTAGTCCCCACGTCAATTTTAAGCCCAAATCTGAAATGTGAGATGTGAGATGTTTGACAAACACTGTTTTTTTAAACCAAAATCAACAAGTAAATTCCTTTTAATTTGCTTTGTTTAAACAAGTTAGTATCAAAAGGATTTTTGCAAAGTGAGAGTATGTGTAACTTTGAAACAATGAATGATACTCACCAACAACTTACCCTTCCTGTTTGTGGGAACTCATCGTCCTGTAGAAAAATAAAGAAAGAATCAGATTTTCAGATAGCAAGATAAAGAATTTGGTCCTAATGAGAAATTTTGCAGGCGATTGTGGCGATGCACAGGAAATTGTGGTAAATAACATGCGATTGCGGCCCAAAAGTAGCAATTGTAGAAAAGCACTTTTAGTTGCGGTAATACATAATCAATTACGGTCTGGATCGGTCAATTATAGTCTGGATCGGTCAATTGTGGTACAAATCTTCTGATTGCGGTACCGGTCGATCAATTGCGGTAGAATGTAGAAAAGACAGAGACCTAGAAGATGACAGAAAATAAATGTGGAAACCTACAATCGATTGTGGTATTAAACCAGTCAATTGCGACAAAATACTAGCAATGGTGAAATAACACAGATATCGAAAAAAACACAAAATTTTAGGTCTGTGACCGTACGACCGTGGCTGATCAATTTTGTTTATCATATGCAAGAGATATTTGGGCTGTTTGCTTCACGTCGGGTTCACCAAAATGTATGCCTCCTTTTTGTGATTCATGGTTCCCAAGCTTTCCAAAGGCGAGGGTTAGTAGCAACGGTTTACAATGATATAAACCAAATACACAAAGCTACCAATAATGAATAACTTGAAATGTAATCAATAAAATGTACAAAAAAAGAAAGGAAAACAAATGAATGCAAACCCCAAAGTGATTGAAGCTTCTATTGTCTCTCTCTACTCCTTTTGAAATGCTATTTTTGATGCTCAGTATTGGTGTGGGCAGCGTCTATGACTTGAGAAGCGTCGAGAATTTGATACTTGAAATCTCTGTGTGATCACAAGATGACTTGAATGCTAGAACCAAACTGACATAGTAATGGCACACGAGAGCTGGAAATCATGGATCCTTCAAATGGTTATGAAGGGTTTATTATATAAGAATTAGGGATGAAATGAAAGGTTGAGATCAATCCTAGAAATAGGGAGATGAATGGTTGAGATCAAAGGGAACTGGACAAGCCATCAGTAAACTCCACCTCTTCAATTGGTAAAGATGAGACCGAGTTTGGTTGACTAAAGAGCTAATTATGAGTTACCTTTTTGAGCTGAAGAGGTGGGTGAAGTTACCCATGTGGACTGGAGAGGTGGGTGAAGTTACCCATGTGGACTGGAGAGATGGGTGGAGTAACCCATGTGATCTGATTGGAGTTATCTCTTTGAAGATAAATGAAT
>MU224575.1:513917-541279 GCA_018584345.1 Thuja plicata
AATATTTGAATTTAAACTATAGGAAATTGAATTTAATTAATTAGTTAATGGTAATTAATCAATTAAGGTTAATTAATTAAATAAAATTAATTATTTAATTAATTTTGGGAATTTGATTAGATGATTTAGGGAATGAATTTAGAGGAAAATAGATGATTATTAATGATTAAAAAAACCATTAATTAATAGATGAAAATTAGTGTTTTTAATGTAAAGTCGCAATCCTGTCCATTTTCGGGTGTCTACACTTTTCTACCTTATCATCTTTATTAAACACTCTTTCCAAGGATATTAATCCTCTAGGAATCTTATTGGTTTTCAAATGCACAACTTCTTTTCCAAACAAGGTATCTTTTCCATCTTCATGCTCCACAAATGCATTAAATTCTATCGCTTGTGAATCATAACGCTCTTCTCCATCTTTGAGCTTCATCAAATCCTCCTACATTTTAGGTGCCATGGTAGGATTGATAGGTCTCTGCCTCTACCTAAATGGTTTTGCATAAGGCTTGAGTGGTATCTTATATTGAAACAAATCCTCTCTATAAGCCTTCAAATCATCATATGACCACGCGAATACATGTTTGTATTTTATTAACAGTGTTATGAAGTCTTCCCTTACCTTTTGTGTTAGCCTTTTGCCAATATATACTTCCCTAGGTACATTTTCAGTACCAAGATTTACTTTGTCAATGTCTTCCTCCTTGACAAGTTCATACTTCTTTTCTACCTTATCATCTTTATCAAACACTCTTTCCAAGGCTATTAATCCTGTAGGAATCTTATTTGTTTTCAAATGCACAACTTCTTTTGCAAACAAGGTATCTTTTCTATCTTCATGCTCCACAAATGCATTAAAGTATATCTCTTGTGAATTATAACACTCTTCACATCTCAGGAAATTCAACAAGTCTTCATCATTCTCAAAGACTTTCCAGTTACAAACATTATCAAGAATATAAGGCCTTGTTTTTACTTCAACTATTGACACATCTTCTAGTTTTTCATCATTAGACTTAAGGGGTACATTTTCTAAAAATTCAGCCATAATATTTTTAGACCTGTCTACCCATTCTATTGAGAATGCATCAAATAATTCAATTGTATCCCATACTTCATTTCTGTATTATTTTAAGCTTGCATTCTTAGTGGCGTATTTAGATCTTATTTGAGAGATGATTAGTTCAGAATATGCATAAACACTTCATAATTTAATACTATGCTTACAATCTAAATTCAGTCCCAACAGTAATGCTTCATATTCTACTACATTATTCATGCAATAAAATGTTAGGAGAAAAGAGTACTTGAATGTTTTTCCATCATGTGATATATAAACAAATCTTGCTCCATTTCCCTCTTTACTAGAAGATCCATCAAAGAACATCATCTAGATTATCCCTTGATTCTTCTCAGCATGGATTCTAATATTCTCTATATTCTTCATCTCTAGTTTTGTAAGTTGCACTTTGAAATTATCCATATTTGAATGGCAAAAACATGTTAACTGATCAAGATCAACATCCTCAATGATGGATGAGGACCTTGTCTCTCTTTTTATTTTGACTTCTTTTAAATTCACTGGGATAGTAGAATATGATAAGTCCAATTGTACATTTCCCCCATCTAACCCAGTCCATTATCTAGAGAGAAGCATACCATAGTTGGGAGCAACATCTACGACTGTGATATTAGTCCTATATGTTTCTTCTAGACATTCAACAATTTTAAATTCAACATTTTTCATGACACCCATAATAGGGATAAATCTATTATCCATGGCATAACACTTCCCATATATTGTGTCTACACTTAACCCCAGTTCTTTCATGACATCAGAAGGCATAATATTTATAGCAGCCACATAATCAATTATGCAATTCCTTAGTAATTTATTGTTAATTACAAGTGTTATATAAAATGGATCAACTTGAAAAGGAATTTTGGTAAGAGTACTACCAATATATATGATGTATTCAAGGACAAAGAATCCCCAAAGGATATGTCAAATCCTTGTAGCAGTTGTCAACACAGTGGAAATCAACCAGATACAATCAACAATAACATGAATTGCATCCAAACAACAAGTTTTATTAATGATAATTTCTTTATACATGTCGGTCTATAAGGCATTCCTGGTTTAGGCCAAGTGAAAAGAAATCCTTAATAATAAAAACCCAACTCAGACCTATAAAGATCTTCCTAAGTCTCAAATAAATCCTCTAGCAACTTCTCTTCTATTCATCCCTTCACTAGACTTCTTCCTTCCTCTTTCTCCCCCTAAATAATTGCAAGCCCTAAAGTTATACACAAACACAAATAGGTCAGCCTCAACCAACTTACATATCCCAAGAAATGTGTTAGACCAAGTCGACCTAATCCAAATTAAATACAACATTTAATTCATTTCTTGAGGACCTATTCAAAAAATCAAGTCGGGTACACATAGATCCACATATTAAATCATGCCATTCATCACCAATGATCAAGACAATGACCACAACCTTGACCAATCAACCAATTAACTCCAAGAACCAGTATCATGAAGAACAACAACAATCGATAGAGAAATAAGCAATATCTCACAAAATACTCCACCAAAAGAAGTGCTATCATAGACGTAGAATCTATGAAAAATAAATAAAAAACCCTTTTGACCACTCATTTCAAACATATCTACAAATATACCGCTCACCAAATCTCATAAATTTGCCTGGAACCAAAAAATCCTTCATACATCCAGTCACATAATGCAACATAACTCGAGCACGACAACTCCAAACAAGTTTCTATCACAGGAAAAGATTTCTTATGACCCCATGAATGACATATTATGAATTCACCTTCTTCTAAATATCCAAAGAACTTCACCGAGCCAACAATCACCCAAATGGTGACTAAGAACAAAAAACAAACACAAAAACTAGTAACAAGATTCTTCTAGAACACTGATTATTTTTGGATGATGCAAGATTACCAAGGACCCAATATGCTCTTGCATTAGATACCTTGGGTACAAAAATATTTTCCATGAGAACAGGTCATGAAAATATTGAAGAATAAGGGACAATAATCCCATACTCATTCTTCCTCCACAAACCTTCCTCATCTTCAACCTGCACTACCTTCCTCCTATCATCAACTAGGTTCAGCAAATGATTCAAATCCAAATCACCATCAGGTCCAACCTAAAGTTCATCCTTCAGGTCTGCACTCAACTCATATCTTCTACAAATACTTAGATTCTTTTCCTTCTTCTCCTTATCCACCAAAGGGGTCAATCTACACCTCTTACCATCCTTGCTAATGGTAATTACATTATGTCTATAGTCATGAATATCCTCTCTGTCATATTGCCAAGGTCTACCAAGTAAAACATGAAATGCACTAATGAACACAATGTCACATAATACAACATCCCTATAAGAATGAATGTAAAAATTCACCATGCATTGTTCCCTTACCTCCACCACATGATCATCATGCAACCAACCAATCCTATAAGGTCTTGGATGTATAAGTATTTTCAAACCAAGATTTTGCACCATCTCTTTAGAAAATAAGTTATCAATGCTTTGACCATCTACAATCACATTATAACACTTACCACCAACCTTACATCTGGTCCTAAATAAAATCTTCCGATGATAAGGTAATGCATTCTTATTCACCATTACCCTTTGGAGCATAGAGTTTCCCCTTCTTCAGGAGCATTGTCAGAGGCACTAGTAGATGGTCCACCTTCTTCACTCACACAAGCAACTCTCATGTCTTCCTTACACTAAAAATACTGATGTACTTTCAAGCCACAGTTAAAGAAAGTACCTATAAACTCTTTACCACCATTACCTCCCTCAGGTGTAACCGGTTTAACTTATACTTCAGCCACTTGCTTGCTCTTATCACTACCAACAAATTTCTTCTCTCTTCCTCTAGAGTTATTCTATTGTTTCCCTTTCACCTTATCTTCTACCTTCAGAGCATACTAATAATCCTCCTCAATAGATTCAATCTTCAACATACTCATCTCATCCTGAGTATTGAACCTCAAACCATTTACATACCTAGCCACCTTCTCCTTAGAAATCTCTTGTGACCAGATCTAATGGTTACCTTATAAAATTATTCGGTGTAATTATTCAAACTTGGGTCCTTCTAGTTCAAGTTCTGCAACCTCTTGAATAACTCAAATTCATAATCTTCAGGTATGAACTTAGTCTTCAACTTTTCAACCATCAGCCTCCACCGAGTGATCTTCATTTCACCTTCATCCTCTTTATCCCTTTATAGTTCTTTCCACCACAAAGCTGCATAACCTTTCAACTTTGTCTGCACCAACCTTACTATCCAAGGATATTGAATATATTCTAACTCAAAGTGATCTTCTAACTCACCTATCTAATCCATCAGGTCTTCAAGATTCAAAGTACCTAAGTAATTGGATACTTCCAACCTATAACCAACACCAAGCCTTTCTATAGGTCTCATCAACCAGTCAGATCCATCGTTCCCCACATATATAGAAATATCAGTAGCTCCAAATCCTTCTCTACCTTCCTCAAAACCATCATTAGATTCAGGATTTCTGTGCAATACAACAATAGCAGTCTCGATCGCTTCCATGATCTCATTCCTAAAAATGGTCATCTCATGTATAATCTTAGCTCAAAGATATTCCTTCATCTACTCCATCAACCTAGGGCTCATTCTTTGTGTTATCCTTTGTAGATCTAGGGTGTAAATACCTCCCATCAAAGATCTTATTCATCAAAGATGATACCCTAATCCTTGCAAAACCCTAGTTCTCAATAACAACTCAGAAAGTAGCAACGAATACTCCTATCGACCACCTTGTGAAACTCCTTTGCTGATGCAAATCAAATCCAACCTCTGTCACCTTATACCAATTCCATAGGATCACCACAAGTCCAGAATTCAGATAGGTAGCCACCACAACAAGATCAAACCATACTCTAATACCATCTTATGTAGTCAAGGAAAGAGAATCTCCAAAGGAGATGTCAAATCCTTGCATAAATTATCAACACAACAAAAATCAACTAGATACAATCAACAACAACATGAATTGCATCCAAACTAAATTTTTTATTAAACCAAATTTATTTATACATGATAGAATGTAAGGCCTTCCCAATTTAGGAAAAATACAAAGAAAGCCTAAATAATAAAACCTAACTCAGACCTATAAAGATCTTTCTAAGTATTAGATAAATCCTTGAGCAACTTCTCTGGTATTCATCCCTTCACCAGACTTCTTCCTTGCTCTTTCTCCCCCCAAATAAATGCAAGCCCTAAATTTATACACAAACACAATTAGGTCAGCCTCAAGAACCTTTACATATCCCAAGAATTGTGTTAGACCTAGATAGCCTTAACGCAAATTAATACAAAATTTAATTCATTTCTTGAGGATATTTTCAACAAATCAAGTCAGCCACACATAAATATACATAGGAAATCATGTCATTCATCACCAACAATCGTAAATTGACCGCAACCTCGATCAATCAACCGGTTAACTGAAAGAACCAATGTCATGAAGAACAACAACAACCAATAGAGAAATCAATAGTATCTGACAAAATAATCCACCAAAAGAAGTGTTATCATAAAAATAGCATCTATTGATAACTCGCTGCACTACACCAAAAGAACCACAAGAAGTGCTAAGGAGTGGAGTGATGGAAGGCGGGAGGCAACGGTGAAATTTTTTGAACCAAGGTTTCAGGAGGCATCAGGGTTTCAACTACAAAACCCGGGAGCAGCGAAGATGACCCTTCAACCAATGGAAAAAGTAGTATTTTAAGAGATCGAGACCCACCCACTGAGCTTGGCAGGATCTGGAGATTAATCAAGCTAGGCATAATATAGACTTTAATCGAGCAGTGGGTCGTTTCCTCCCAAATCACGGTGAAAATGGATTTCAATGAAGGGCTTCAGCCAGATTCATGGACATTGAGCACCGTCTCTGGAAACCAAAGCAAAAGGAAAAGAGTCCTGAGTGTGACGAGGTAGCAATTCCAAAACCCCTCTTTGTTAATCCATTTATTAATATTCAACATCAAAGCTGGAGTGATAATATAGAATATCTTAGATGGAAAGATTTTTTCCTCAAATGGACGGGGTCATGGCCGGCTTATGAAAAAATCAAGGCATGGCTATTCAGGAATGCTAGCGCAGACTGCACGATTAAAACCCTTCAAAATAGATTTTATCTAGTGACATGCCCTACCAAGGAAGTTAAGATGAAAGTGATTAACTCAGGGCCTCACTTCATGGAAGGACTGGGTCTTTATATCAAGGAATGGGAACCAAATTTTGACCCAAATAAACATATGCTGGAGAAAGTTTCCTTATGGATAAACCTAAAAACCCTTCTGCAGGAGTATTGGACCATGGAAGCCTTAAAAATGATGGAAAGTCTATGGGGAACATTCTTATACTAGGGAGAAGCTCTAAACAAAAGTGATCTATCAACCTGCATTAACATTCTCATTCTCTGCAATGAAGCCACTCCTTTTCCTGAAACCATAGAACTTAGATCTAGGGAAGGAATATGGCATCAACCGATTGAAAAAATGGGTCGAGAAGATGAGGAGCTCAATGTTGTTAGGGAGAAAGGCAAATGAAAAAAACTCTGTGTAGTATGGGAGGAGCTGCTGGATGATAGAGAACAACAAGAAAACCCTAAAAAACTTGCAACAGATGAGAATGATGCAGAAAAAATAATCTAGACACCGGAATCGGGAGAGAGCTCCCATTTAGAACCCATCACAGAGGCCATCCTATGTATATCCCCTCCTCAGTAGCTGGAGAAGATAGGGGACCCTTATGGGACAACCCCTAAAAGTTTGGGGGGTCTTGGTCCTGTCAACCCAGAGGCTTCAACTCCTCCTAAAAATACAATACAGAGACCCAGACAGGAAATCTCACATCCCCTTCTATTGGATGCATAGATCATATGCAATGAGAAAATCATCTCAAACCCTAGGCGGGTCATATCAAATCTTGGGATGCCAACATCCAGCACTACCAGCCTTTGGAATCAACCTACCTATGGAAACATTCAAATGGAGGACCCAAAACCCCTCTTGGCAGAGGGCCTCCCGGAAGATGATTCATTGGACCAAAAGGTTACAAATGAGTCTGAGGACAACAAGGAATATGTTCCGGCCACATGGATGGATAATACTAGAACTGTCTTCAAAGATATCCCTATCTCTCCCATTTGAAATCTGGGAGAATCTATTGATGGAGCCAGAGATAGTGGAGGGAGCAGTCTGAATCATAACAACAGTCCCAAGGAGGATGACCTCGATGTAGAGGATTTTGTTGGTCTCTCAGCACAAATTGACATTACAGAGGTAAAAAATATAACACAAATAGACTCAAGTAAGGAATAAATGGCCTATGGAGAAAAGAAAAAAAGAGGTGCAAGCACCTTAAAAAAGAGACTTGAGAGAGGTGCTAATGCTAGTGGTCAACGCAAACTTAGATCGGGAAAGGGTGGCACCCTTTCCCGGGAGAAACGAAACTCTTATCCTGGAATGTTAGGGGCTGCAATGCATTTGACAAAGTTCATCTGATCAAGTGATGTTTTGATCAGGCGAAGCCCGATCTGGTGCTTTTGCAAGAAACCAAGCTCAAAAATGAGGACTGCGTTTTGTTTGCTGTAAAATTCTCGAGATGGAAATGCTTCTTCATGATTAATGATGGAGCTTTAGGGGGCCTGGCCATCCTAGGAAAGGAAGGGGTAGTAAATATTACCATTATCTAAAAACACAAATAATGGATGTGGGAAAAGGTAACATCCATGCAACTTCTCAAGATGATCAATATCATTAACATTTATGGCCCCAACAACCCTGCCCTAAAGTTTAGATTGTGGTAGGAAATATCAAGTATCCTAAAGGACAACCCAGAAGAGATTTTCATCTTGGGTGGTAATTTCAATGCCATCGTCAGGCCAGAAGATAAAAGAGGGGGCCGAGGTTGGACTGGGAAAATTCAAATGGACTTTTAGAACTTTGTGATGGAAAATGACCTAATGGAAATAGAACTAAATGGTGGAGATTACACTTGGACCAATCACAGATTGGATTTCAACAATATAGTAGAAAAGCTTGATAGATTCCTGCTGGCTAGTGACTAGACTTTAATGGACTGGACTTGCAGAGCATAGATCCTTCCCATCTCTAGCTCTGACCATTATCCCATTGGGCTGAGAATCCAGGAGGACTCCATTCTGGACAGATGCCCTTTCAAGTTTGGAGCAATGTGGCTCAGGGCAGAAGGGTTTGATGAAATGGTGAAAACACTATGGAATAATGCTCCAAGAAGAGTGGGAAATCAGGCTTTCATCTTCTGCAAAAAACTACAATTCCTAAAGGATAAATTGAAAATTTGGAACAGGGAAAGCTTTAAAAATATTTTTGTTGAGAAATTCAGATTTGAAGAGGAGCTAAAATCTCTAAATGAATACATCATTTCTCAGGGTATGACAAACACTAAATTCCTGCAAGAGCAAATTTTAAAAAAAGAATATGAAGAAGTCTTGGCCAGAGAACAGATATATTGGAGGCAAAAGTCAAGGGAACTATGGCTCAAGGATGGGGACCGAAACACAAAGTTTTTTCATAACTCAACAAAGGTGAAAAGGGCAGGGAACAAAATTTACACTATCAAAAACCAACAAGGTCACATTCTGGAAAAGGATAAGGACATCAAAGAGGAAGCTGTGAGATATTTCTCACACATCTTTTGTACAGAATGGCAGCAAGGCATAGATATAGAGGAAATCATCAACACAATTCCAACCTACGTTAGCAAGACCCAAAATGATTTCCTTTTGAAGCCAACTACAATGGGGAAGTAAAAAATGCTTTATTTGGAATGGGAGGGGACAAGGCACCGAGCCCCGATGGCTTCACTGCCCTTTTCTATCAACATTTCTGGGACCTGGTGGGGACCGAGATCTGGGAACTGGTGGAGGAGGCAAGGATGGGGAAATTCATCCTCAAAGATATGAATAACACCCTAATTTCCTTAGTTCCAAAAAAAATAGACTCCTCTTGTTTTTGGGACTTTAGACCAATCGCCCTTTGCAACATCATCTACAAAATCATATCTAAAACTATGGCCAACATACTCAAAACTATCTTGAAGATAGTAATCTCTGAGGAATAAAGTGGCTTTACCCCTGAGAGATCCATCTATGAAGGGATCGTCATAGCACATGAAACAATCCATACAGTTAGAAAAACCAAAACAAATATGATGATGATTAAACTAGATATCAGAAAAGCCTATGACGAAGTGGATAGGAGTTTTCTCTTAAAGATTTTGTCAAAGTTTGGTTTGGCTGTGGATTGGATCAAGTGGATTGAGGGTTGCATCAGCAATGTGTGGCTCTCTATCCTGGTAAATGGAAGCCCACAAGGATTCTTTGAAACATGGAAAGGGATCCACCAAGGAGATCCAATTTCCCCCTTTCTCTTTGTGATAATGGCAGAGGCACTCGGAAGACTCATAAAACAAAGAAGAAGTTCTAGAAATTGGAAAGGAATTCGAGTGGCTGAGGGAGTGCCGACTCTCTCCCACTTACAATTTTATGATGACACACTCCTCGGGGGTGAGGCCACATGTAGAGAAGCAAGAACCATAAAATCAACATTGGACAAATATTCACTGGCCTCAGGTCAGCAAGTGAATTGGACAAAATAAAAAATATACTTTTTCAACACACCCCTCCAGAGACAGAGAGATATATGTAAAATTATGGGTATGAGGAAAGGAACCCTCCCATCAAAATATCTTGGGATCCCCCTCTTTGAAGGTGCAGGTAAGATGGAGATATGGGATGAGCTATTTTCTTCCATCTAAAAAAAAATGGCGAGTTGGAAGGGGAAATGGCTCTCATCAGCTGACAGGATCCTAATGCTCAAATCAGTAATTTCTGCAATGCCGGTTTTTTCCATGTTCTGTTTGAGGATTCTAGCCAATATCCTAAATAAAATCAGTTAAGGTATGCAGAATTTCTTCTGGAATGGATCATCACAAGAAGATAAAATATGACTGTTAGCATGGGATAAAGTATGCAAACCAAAAAAAGTCGGAGGAGCAGGAATTAGAAACTGGCAACTAATGAATACTACACTGGGGGCAAAATTAATATGGGAGATTCACCAGAAACCAAACAACATGTGGGATCACATCCTCAAAGAAAAATACCTTGATAACTCAAATGATAACTACATACTCACAATTAGTAACCCCCCTGAGGATCTTCAATGTGGAACTTTATCACCTCGTGCAGGAAAATAATTACGAACCACATCTCATGGAATGTTGGGAATGGGCAATCAGAAAAGTTTTGGGATGACTCGTGGATGGACTCCCAGCACTAAGAAATAATGGTGACTTCCATGATCTCAAAAATTATTTCATATGGGCCTGGGGGGAGCATATAATAGACTATATTGAACCTATAGAAGAAGCTCATGGCAGAGAATGGCAGTGGAAGTCAGTTAACCAGGAGCAGATATCAGAATAACAGAAAGACATAATGAATAAAATTTTGAAAGAGAGGAAAATCCTGATTACCTCAAAATCAAACAAGGTGATTTGGTGTGCATCTAAAAGGGGAGAATACTCAGTGAAATTGGGATATCAACTTTTGGAAAAGAGGACATAGAAGAACAATGGCCGTCGAGACTATGCTGGAACAAACATTGCCTCCCTAAAGTGGGGGTTTTCACATGGCTTGCCTCCAGAGGAAGAATACTAACAGGGGAACAAAGGAAAAGACTTGGTTTCATGGGACCCACAAAGTGTGTTATGTGTGAAGAAGAAGAAGAGGATTTTGATCACCTCTTACTCAACTGTAAAATTGCACAATCTTGTTGGAAAATGATTCAACAGAAACTCGGCTGGTAGGGCCCTCTCCATAATTCTCTCTTTGGGACTTTACTCAGGTGTTCTAGTGCTCTGAGGTGGTCTAGACTTGATTCAATTTGGGACATCTCACCCTCATCCCTACTTTGGGAAGTTTGGAAAGAAAGGAATCACAGAGTCTTCAGAGACCAAAAACAAATTTTAACCAAGCTCATAGGTAGAATAAATATTTCAATAGAAGAGATTGTAAGTACAATAGCAAACATCAAATCAATGAAGTGCCCCTACACCCACTGGGACTCAAGGATTTAGGGTAACTTGCAGGGCATCAAAATTTGGTCCTGGGGAAACTGTTCATATCATAAAAATCATAAGGAAAAGGTAGGTGTTAATTGGGAACCAACTGACAAGGAGTGGTACAAAATAAATTTTGATGGGGCCTCAAGAGGCAACCCTAGAGTTTTAGGCATAGGAGCTATTACACAAGACTGGTAGGGAAATATAATAGCCTTTGAAGCATAAAGGATTCTAGAAGGAACAAATAATCTGGCAGAGGTAAAGGCAGCTATGCTTGGAGTCAAATTGGGACTTAAGTTAGGGGTAAAAAATATCCATCTAAAGGGAGATTTGGTTGTTATCATTGGATCCATTCAAAAGGGACATATATGGGCTTGGAACCTATAGCCCTTTGTAAACCACATAAAATCACTTCTCAATGGCTATGAGATTTTTAAAATTTCACATGTCAGAAGAGCAAGAAACATAGAGGTGGTTTGTTTATCAAATTGGGTTGCAAATTTCGAAATAGAAGGTAATAATCATTTTGAAACATTTACAGATATCAATCTAGTTGAGGTGGAATAAGGTTAGCTAGCTGATGCAACTTGTGCTACAACCAATGACACTAGAAATCAAAAATATAAATAGGAGGACACGGGGTGATCATATTTTTTCATGATCAAAAAGACAGAAAGCCCATTTTTAATTACTATAATGACAGTTCCATCAAGATTATTAAGGGCAAAACATCAATAAAATTTGTGGCGACATTAAAAGGAATTTATGTCCAGCCCATAATTAATTTAGTTATGATGTCACATCTATAAAATTATAGAAAGGTAATGCCCAAGGTGCGTGCCCCAAACCTTAATCCGTGCACAAGCAATCATCACAAGGACAAGCCGCGGGCGGAAGGACAAAATTTCTTTTTGAAGTAGGATGTGAATGGGATGGAAATATCAAAATTTAAATCTACCATTTATGCCAAATCAATTGACAGGGATTTGCACAAAGATCAAAATCCTCCTATTTCCCTTTAAGTGAAGGTTTTTTCTTCTACATTTTTGCAAAACTGACAAACATTGCAAAGTTTTTCTCTGCACATAGGTCTGGAGCTTAAAAAGATGGAGGCGACTTTTACATTGAAACCTGGGAAGAATAAGCAGTAAAAAGGATTTTCTAGTGAAATTAAGGTCAGTTGGGTTTGCAAGCTTATAAAATGGTCTTCCAAGGACTTAGAAGATGCAGTGATGGAAACACTGGGTCCAGAATTCATCAATGCTACTCACAGAGGACGCCTGAATGTCAACATTCCCTCCATGTTGTTGGTATGGGTGCTCAAATTTGGAACTGAGCATGAGGAGACACGGGAGGTAATGTTGGAGCTGTTTGACACAAACCTGTTGGAAGGTCTAGATTCTTTCCTTGAATGGGCGTGGCCAGGCCTGGGTTTTAACATAACCGAAGGAATAGCAGATGAGGACCGGGAAAGGGTGCAAGGCATCATCCCATTTATAAGGTGGCCATGGGGAATAAACAAAGAGAACTACCACATGGACAGATTTATAGGTTGGGAAACCATTTAAGTGGCTATCAGGGAGCACCATCCACCACCCGATGTACCCGCTGTGGCCGTGAATGTGCAAGTTCCCCGGAGAAGAAGAACAGTGAGGAATGCAAACCGAATGTAGCAAGGGTGATGGAGCCAGGCATGATAGTAAGTAAAGGGGCCAGAATGTTAAAATATATGAACTACTGTTAGTTTTTGTAACTGGAATCCTAGTTGGGGAGGATGGAAAAAATCCTATTTTTTTTGCATATGAAATTGGGACTCTATCCCCATTTTGCCTGTTGTAAAAGAACTCTCGCCCAAGATGAGGATATGTAAGAAATATATGAATGAAAATGTTGTAGGGGTATTAGGCCAGATAGATAACTAAGGTTGATAGACTGAGGGTGACTGATGCAAAGAAAATGCATCCATTTTGGGGGTTTTTTTTTTGCTATGTCTGGGTTTTTCAATACTCTGAAAATGAACTGGTAGCCTATATATGTGGCACTGGCTCTACATACTTAAAATGTAAACTCTATATTTTAATATCAATAAAAACTAAACTATTACCGAAAAAATAAAAAATAAAAATAGCATCTATGAACAATAAGGAACAAAACCTTTTGACCACTCCTGTCCAACATCTCTATAGATCGACCACTAACCAAATCTTAGAAAACTGCCTGGAACCTGAAACTCCTACATACATCTAGTCATAGAATGCAACATAAATTGGTCATGGTAACTCCAAACGAGTTGCTATCATAGGAAAAGATTACTTATAATCCCATGAACAACATATCATGACCACACCTTCTGAAGAATCATAGAACTTCACCGAGCCAAAAATAACCTAACCGATGACCAAGAACAAAAAAAAAAACACAAAAAATGGTAACAAGAGTCCACCAGAACACCAATTGTTTTTGGATGATGCAAGATTACCAAGGACCCAAGATGCTCCTGCATCAATATAGGTTAGGCATCATTTCTTCATTTTTATTCTTGGTAGCACTATTATGTTCATCATGTACACTATTTAGAAATTTGATGGCACTTTGTTTGTACCATGGGAATTTAATCATCTCCAATAAGGGAAAAAATACTTTCATCTGAGACAAGACACTCGTGATATCAAAAGTGGTTGTGGAGGTGTTCAATGCTTGCTTCACCAAGTCTGCCTTCTCGGTATTCTCAACTTTGGGTGGCTTCCCTTTGTTTTTACCTTTGGTGGTTTTATTTCTGCTGTTGTAATTCATTTTGAATTTGACACATTTTATTTTACAAAGAGTCCAACAAGATTACCTTGATCTCCATTGACTATCCTATTCCTAAGAGTCTAGTTACTTCTAGATTGAGCAACTGTTGCAAATCTGAGAGCTTTAATGTCCTCCTTAGTAGGCCTTCTCAATTTAGGAGCATTTTCTTCATCATCATAGAATTCATTTCCCATGTAACTATACTGGTTGTATTTTTTCAAACTCATCAGGAACCCCAAATGGCTTCATTGCCCTGTGTTATAGTTTGATCAGGGTCAAATTCATCATCCTCTAGATTCTCCTCTTGTAGACTTTGTGACACAATACACTATTGGGGTGAATGGGGAAAATTACAAGCCATACACCAAGGATTCTCACTAACCATATTATTACCTTGCCTACTTAAAGGATCTGATGTTTCCTTATTTTATGAGAGAGCAGAATATGGAGCGCGAGCGGGAGGGAGGAGGAGGAGAAAAGGCAAGAGAAAGAAATTTGAATTTCAAAACTAAAGGAAAGTTGGGAGCTAATGGATCTGCCGTGGGATCTATGATAGAAGGAGTAGAGATTGTTGTTAGATCTATGGAAAAAGTTGGAGGACCTATGGTGGTACTGTCCAGCAAGGATAATGGGTCAAAAATGGGGCCAGAGGTGAAAAAACTAAAAGATTCGAATGTTGGGGGAGAATCATCTCAAGGTAAGTCACATGGCCTCTCTGCTAATATGGGGAAAGGGAAATGGGCAGGTCTCTTTGGTATAAAACCCTCAAGTAAGTCCTTATTCCTCAAAGTGAATATCTTAACAAATCCACTGAAAGGAGAGTTTGGTATTGATATACCAGATCTATTAGTGGACCACACAGTTTCTATCATGGCTTCTACTCTGGTAGGCAAATTTTTGGGTCCAAGACCAAACATAGATTTAGTTAGATCCTTTGTGGATAAGAAATGGAGGCTAAAAGGTCAAGTTGATTTAGCGGCTATGCCTAAAGTTTTTTTCTCCTTTGAATTATCAAATGGGGAAGACCTTCTAAAGTTTTTTGTAGAGGTCCCTGGATGATGGGAAAATCCTCCTTATCTCTGCAAAAATAGATGACCAACCTTGACTATAATGATAGCTTCTTTACAGTAGCTCTGGTCTGGGTTCCTCTTCCTAGGATTCCTCTGGAATATTGGCATGAAGACATTTTGATCGCTAAAGCAGGTGATTTTGGGGAGCTTCTTTCTATAGATCCTATGATAGAATCTAGAACAAGACAATTTTACACAAGGATTTGTGTTAACATTCAACAGAAGTAGATCTTCCTCAGGTAATAAATTTGAAATCAAAACTGGGGTCATGGATTCAAGAGATTGAATATGAATCAATGCCTTTTGCATGCTTTATATGTAAGAAATCTGGTCACTGGGCCAAAAATTGCCCCCAGAAGCCTCAAAAGGAAAAGAAGGACCAGGATCAAAATAAAGGACACAAAATGGAATGAAAAAGAAAAATAGAGGAAAAAAATGTCATCTCAAAAATGATGGAAGGAAATAGGGATCAGATGGATGAAAGCATGAATGAAAAAATAAATGAGAATAATCAGAAGGAACAAAAAGGGGAAGTTGTTCAAGAAGTTGTGATGCAAGTTCCCAAAGAAAGGACAATTGAGTTCACAAGCCAGAATATAGCAATAGAAGAAAAAGGGGAACTTGTCACAAAAGAAATAAAATAGAATGAATCAAGGATAGTAGAAAATGTGACTCCTTCCAAAGGAGAAGAAAAATAAAGGTACTTTGATGAAGAGGAGTATCTAGAAGAAATATAAAATAAAACAAAACAAAGGTCAGAGGAAAAATAGGAGAAGGAGATTGACTCAACTAGGGGAAGGAAAATAGACTCCTCAGTTGATCAAAATCAGAATGATAAAAAGAAAAAGAAGAAAGAGGTAGATGCAGAGGAAAAGGAAAACTCTTGGTCAACTGTGGGATACTCAAAGAAGGGATCAGGTGGAAAAGGCCCAAAATCCCCTAAAGGAAACGATTTTGTTTATGAAATGAATTCTAGCTTAGGAAAGATAGCTGAGATCTCCTCAATGGGGAAATCGATAAAGAAGACCAGAGGTCAAAAACTAGGAGTCTTGACAAGACAGCAGAAAGCAGAAATATGAACTCCAAAACCATAAAAAGGAAGAAGATTAGAGAAAACTCAAAGGGAAGAGGAAGAAAAATAGAATATTGCTGATGGAAAACAACTCACTATCCATCAGGTTTGTTCTCCAATCCTTAAATGAAGATTATTTCATGGAACATTCGAGGACTCAATGGTCCTCACAAGAAAAATGTAGTTAGGAATTTAGTTAGAGATTCTAAACTTGATATTCTTTTGATACAAGAAATAAAGATGATCAAAGACAAAATAGAGAACTTGAAACTATTAAAAAATGGGAAATGTTTTGGTAGTAGTTCTGAAGGGGCTTCTGGAGGATTGGAAATCTTCTGGAATCAATCTTGCTTTGAAATTTAGCTCCTAAAAGAGGATACAAATTTCTTATCAGCCAAAGTCCAAAGCTTAAAGGATAATTTCTCTTGGATCCTTATCAATGTTTATGCTCCCAACACTAAATCTGGAAGACTTCAGCTCTGGAAGAAGTTGCATGATCAGATGGAAATTAGTTCAGAGAACAAATTTCTTATAATGGGAGACTTTAATACTCCCTTAAAGTAGGAAGATAAAATGGGAGGAAACTTATCACAAGTGGAAAGTAGGGTATATTTGATGGACTTCATTATTAATGAAGGATTATTGGATGTTGATTTGGAAGGGATTAACTATACTTGGTCTAATTGTAGGGTGGGAGCTTATCTTATTCAAGTTAAGCTTGAAAGGGTGCTGATCAATCTAGAATGGTACACTAAGTTCTCCTGTGCCCTTTCATCCCTCACTAGAATTGGTTCGGATCATTTTCCTATATCCTTTAATGTTCTTCCTTTCACAGGAAAAATAAATTCTCCCTTTAGATTTGAGAAGATGTGGCTAGATCACCCTGATCTGGAAAATAAAATAAGGGACTTGAGGAATATTAAGGTGGAAGGAACAACAATGTTCAAAGTGGTCAAGAAACTGGCTAATGTGAAATCTAATGTCAAATATTGGAACAAGAATGTCCATGGTGACATCTTCCAATCCAAAAATAAAACCCAAATGGACTTGAAAGAAATCCAGGAGGAAATTCAAAGGAATGGCCTAACTAAAAATTTGAGAACTCAAGAGAATGTTGTCCTTGCGGGTCTTCAAAACATTATAGATAAAAAGGATACTTTCTGGAGGTAGAGATCTAGATCTCTTTGGTTGAAAGCAGGAGATAAGAATACCATATTTTTTCATCTTACTACTCTTAAACACAAGGCAATAAACATAATCCATTCCCTGTCTACTACTAAAGGTAAAATTACTAAAGAAGAAGAAATAAGGGAAGAAATAATGGGGTACTTTGTGACCTTGTTATCTAAAGATCAAATTCTTAACTTAGAAGACCAAAGGAAATTACTTTCTTTGATTCCTTGTAAAATGGATCATTCCTCAAATGTTCTCCTAAAAGCTAGTCCTTCGGACACTAAAATCAAGAAGGCTATTTTTTCTTTTGAAGGAGAGAAATATCCTAGTCCTATTGGGTTTCAGATGTTTTTCTTCCAATAGTTCTAGAGCATCATTGGGAAAAAATTCTGTTCAGTGGTAAAAGAGTTATTTGGAACTAATTCTATCCTTAAGGAACATAATTCAACTTTTATAGCTCCCATTCCTAAAAAACCTAGAGCTGATACGGTTGATGACTTTAGACCAATAGGTATTTGCAATTCCTTATACAAAATCATTTTGAAGGTCATGAATACTAGAATTTTGAGTTTATTGCCTAATTTGATCTCCCCTCAACAAAATGGTTTTGTTCTAGGAAGACAGAACCTAGACTCTATTATGGTAGTGCATAAGAATATTCATTCTCTTCATGCCTTTAAAAAAAAAGGATTCTTGATGAAATTGGAATTTTCAAAAGCCTATGACAGAGTGGACTGGTCTTTTCTGTCAAATATCCTTAACTCCTTTGGCTTTGATAAAGATGTGATAAGAATAATAATGCAATTGGTGTCTATAGTGACTTCTTCTGTGCTTGTTAATGGGGGATCTTCCATTTTCTTCCATCCCAAAAGAGGTTTAAGACAAGGTGATCCAATTTACCCCATTCTCTTTTCCATAATGGAAGAAAGCCTTGGGAGATACATCAATAGTATGGTTATAATAGGTCAGATTTCAGGTCTCCAACCCTCCTCTGCTCTGCAAAAATGTTCTCATGAACAATTTGTGGATGACACTATCATGATGGGGGAAGCCTCTGTTAAGGAAGCAAGGAACATGAAAAAGAATTTGAATACTTATACTAATGCTTCTAGTCAATCTATTAAATGGGAGAAGAGTTCCCTTTTTTTCTGCAAAACTCCTGAAGAAAGACAAAGGAAGATCTCTACCATTTTGGGGTGCAAGATTGGGAATCTTCCCTCTACCTATTTGGGACTCCCTCTATGTCATAAACTGGATGATTCTTTCTAGAATGGTATCCTTGACTATTTTCACAAAAAGCTAGTAGGATGGAAAGGATCTACTCTAAGTCAAGCTGGAAAAGTTCAGCTTCTGAAATATACTCTCCAAAATCTTCCAGTCTATGCGCCTAGTCTTTTTAAAATTCCTCAGAAGTTTGCAGACTTGATTGAAAAAATTTAGAAAAGATTTCTTTGGTTTGGAGTTGAAGAGAAGAAGAGGTTAAGTCTTGTAGCTTGGGAGGTGGTGTGTAAACCTAAGAAGTTTGGAGGGCTTGGTATCATAAGCATTAAAAATACTAATAAGGCTTTGCTGGCTAAACAATGCTGGAGAATCTTTGAAGAGGAGAATGAATGGAATGATATTATCAAGAGAAAATACCATCTAAACTCTTTGGAGGATATGCTAAGGAACCCTTTGGATATCAAAGGTTCTTTAATTTGGAACAACATTAGGAAAGGAAGGGACCTGATTAGAAAAGGGATAAGATGGAAGCTGGGAAATGGCAGGAAGATAAATTTCTGGAATGATAACTGGATGAAGGAAGAAGCTCTTAATGAGAAGCAAGAATGGATGCCAGTGATTCTGGACTGTAAAGATATAGTTGGGGAAAAGGTGTCTGATTATTGGATCAATGAGAAATGGGTTGACTTTAGCTCCTTTGATGAAAGCCTCAATTTGGTCAACAAGCATCTTGAGGAGAAGGAATGGAATGCTATTATGAATAGAAAATACCATTTGAACTCTTTGGAGGATATGCTAAGGAACCCTTTGGATATCAAAGGTTCTTTACTTTGGAACAAAATTAGGAGAGGAAGGGACCTGATTAGAAAAGGGATAAGATGGAAGCTGGGAAATGGCAAGAAGATAAATTTCTGGAATGATAACTGGCTGAAGGAAGAAGCTCTTAATGAGAAGTAGGAATGGATGCCAGTGATTCTGAACTGTAAAGATATAGTTGGGGAAAAGGTGTTTGATTATTGGATCAATGAGAAATGGGTTGACCTTAGCTCCTTTGATGAAAGCCTCAATTTGGTCAACAAGCATCTTAATCTTTGGTTTGTAAGAGAAAATGAACAAGACTCTTTGATTTGGGGTCCGGAGGCTAATGACAAATTTTTGGTCTCTTCAGCTTCAGCCCTTCTCTTCCCCTAGGAAGATCACCCAATTAGTAATTAGGTATGGAACAATAAGCTAATACCCAAAATTAACATGTTTTTCTGGTTGCTTTTTCAGAACAAAATTCTTATTGTGGAAAATCTTTGTAAAAGGGGATTTAGTATGCCTAACATATGTATTCTATGTTGTTCTAAAGCTGAAAATTGTAACCATCTTATGATTCATTATACTTATACTTGTAAAGTGTGGAACTCTGTCTTCAATCATTTCAACTTGGATTGGGTGAAACCTAATAACTTCTAGGACATGGTAAAACAATGGCATTTCCCCTTTAATGGTAAAGAAGCCAAAGACCTTTGGAGGTTGTTTCTTCCTCACTTCACTTGGAGAATCTGGAAGGAGAGAAATAATAGAATATTCAGAGAAAAAATCTCATCCTATGAGATTGTGGCCAATAGCATTTGCCGAATTTGCTAGAAAGTTTCAAAGGTTATCTCCCTAGAGACTCCCCCCTGCAAGAACACTCAGACTTTAAATGATATTCTTAACAGGAAAAATCAGGGGCAGAAAGACAATGATTTAAATTTGATGGAAAACACAAGATGGTCTGCTCCTCCGATTGGCTGGGTCAAAGGTAGATTTGATGGGGAAGCTAAAGGGAATCTGCGAAGAGCTGGAGTGGGAGGCATAATAAGAGTCTCTACTGGAAATTGTTTGGGAGCTGTTGCTACCCCTCTAGGAGTTCAGACAAATCATGTTGCTAAAGCAATGGCAACCCTTCAAGTTGTCATGATGGCTAAAGAAATGGGTTATTCAAATTTTTGGTTGGAGGGAGACTCTCTAAACATAAGAAAGTGTATTAAGGGTAAGAATGAGGCTTCCTAGACAATTAGCCACATAATTGATAAAATTAAATCCTTAATGCTTCTTTTTAAAGAAAGTCACATAACCCATGTGTTTAGGGAAGGAAATAAGCTGGCAGATATCTTAGCTAATATGGGGCTCAAATTGACATCATCCAATCATGGAGAGGGGAAGCAGATCTCAATATGGAGATTTTATGTCTTATCATGTACGATAAGATTAACCATATTGAAGGCTCAATTAATAAACATAATTAATGATGCATAGATCACTTAAGATTAAGAGTGATGATAGCTATCAGTTGAGGGATGCAAGATTCATGAAGAATGTGACTTCACATGGTTTGTGGGTTTTAGATAGCATTTTAAAACAAAAAAATCACAACATTCTTGCGATTCAGTGTCTTGCGTTTCATCCCATTCACTCTCTGAAAGTTTAGAAATCTTCAAGCATAATGGGTGGTGGTCTGAAGAGGAAGGATCCAATGGACTGTATGAAGTGGAAAAAAAAGAAGAAAATATGGAAGAGGCTGAAGAAGGGTGGTGTGACCTAGTATATGGAGAAGCTACATGGATGAGATAAAGAAATAACTAAAAGTTTTGCAGACAGCCGGAAGAATGGAAAGGTGAATATGTGGGGAAAGTATTTTACTCTGAGTATGAGTATAATATTAGAAATTATGGGCCTTTCCTATGAAGGCATGAAGTTGTAGAGGGAAAACAAGCGGATTGGGATTCAATCTTTCAAATTCTTTCCAAAAACCAAAGAAGAAGAAGCCCTTTTGAGCAAAGGGACGGGGGATTATGTGGATATTAACAAAATTAAGAGTTACTGGGCTAACATTTTGACTGTGATTCATCTTGGATGGTTGCTACTCCAAAATTTACAACCTTCATTTTGTTCTTGCAAATCATTTTAAGCATAACAAAAAGGTGTCGTTTCCCTTCTATCTTTTGAGCTCGCTGAATAATAATGTCATGGAGCATAGGAAAAAAGTGAGCAACCCGGTGCTTCATGAAGGGCTTATTCTGTTAATTTCAGAATACACTAGAAATCAAATCCTGGAACCCATTCCCAAAAGGGTTAAAGGGAATGCTAAGCAAGTTAAGAAAGGTAGTAAAAAGGAGAACCTAAAGAAAATGGTAAGGAGCAAAAAAAAGGCAAATCTGGAAAGGCAGGAGGAGATTAAAGACCAAACCCTTGACAGTTAGGGTAACAAAGATGAGATTTAGGAAGAGGAGAAGGAGGAAATGCCTGTGACAGAAGAAGAAGATCAAGAGATAAATGAGGAGGTTCTGGTGAATGATAAAGACGAATAGATGAACAAGGAGGAAACCTGGATAAATGAGGAGGAAGTGCCGTTGAATGATGATGATGAGAACAAGGGAAATGAAGCCGACAATCAAGAGGTGGAAAAAGAAGAAGAAGAAAAAGAGGGAGATGACGAGGATAAAACTAAGGAAATGAATGATAATAAGGACAAACAGGAGTAGATAGAGCAACCAATTTTGAAGGCTGGTAATAGGAAAAAGAAAAGACAAAGAACAAACCCTGATCACAAAACTATGGTAGGGTTTGAAATTGATGATAGAATTCCAAAGAGCAAGGAGGATCATGGGGCTAGCATGGAGAATTGGATCAGTGAGGAAATAGAGGCCATGAAGAAGCACCTAAATGAAATGCAAGAAGCTATGGATCCCTTCAAAACCAAGCTGGAAGAAATGGAGAAGGACCTATTGATTAAGGTAAAAAACAACAACAATGATGAGGAGATTACAGCCAGAGTCAATGCTCTTGTGGAAGAAAAGCTGAAAGATATGAAAAAGCAAATCAACCACAATGGGCATATGATAAGTATTATTCTCAAGAATAGTAATGTAGGGCTTCAAGTCTCTATTCAAAATATCAAAGTGTTATATGCTTACTTGGAGAGTATTCTACTGGAAAATACTACTATAACTATAGATGACAAAGCTGGGAGCTCGGGCCCAAGGACAAGAACCCGAAGTGGAATTAAGAGGAAAGTTTACAGATTCCAAAAGAGATGAAAGAGCTGAAGGAGTCCATTGATTAAATGGAAGAAATGCAGAAAGAGGCTAAGGAAGCCTATGAAAGTATGATGTATTTTTTATCTTTTCTAGAAACTATGCGTCTTTTTGGAAATTTTTTGTTTTCCTTTTTTTGGGTTTTGGGTGTTCGTTGGGGTCCTGCTTTTTTCTCATAGTAGGATTTCTATGTGTGTATGGGCTGATGATGCTTATCTCTAGTAATCTATTGTAAAAGGTTTTGGGGTCCTTTCAAAACCTTTTTTTACCTTAATCAAAAACATTTTGCTTCAGAATTTTAGGCTTCTCATCTTTCCACGTAGTGTTATAAGGAATATCCTACAACCTAAGCCTTTCATTCCTATTGAAATTAGGTCTATCATTTATACTGAATTAAGGCTTGTCTCCTTTGGAAATGTTAGTTGTCAGATATTTTAGTGCATTTATAAGTTTATCCAGTTTGTCTTCTTCTTTATTTTTCTTTGAGGCCCTTGGGTTATTTAACTTGAGCTCATCTCTTCTTCCCACTTTACCGGAGGCTTTTATGTTGTTTTCAATGGTTACTACAGCTCTACATGCATCTTGCAAGCTATGTGGATTTATGGATTTGATTGCATAATTTATTTTTCTATCATATGTGTTGGTTCTTGAAAAGGTTTTACATTTACAAAGCTACCACTATACCCTTTAATACATTCTATAGAGTAGCCAACTCCAATGTTCAAAATTTTTAAGAGGACTGGACCAACTAAAAAGGATACTAAATCATCCCTCTACACTTTAGGCTCTTCTAGATGAAGGGGGAGACTCCCTCTAATGATTTTGAGTATAGACTGAAACTATGACTACCATTAATATAAGCATAAATCTCATACAAGGATCTATCTCACCAGGATGTACTAGATAATGGCTAATTATCTACTAAACTTCACCCTTTTGGAGCATGAGATGAAATAATTTATCAACCTACAAAAAAAGTAAAGGTATTCATGATTTAGTTGATTTTTTTGCAACAAGTAACGACAAGAATCTAACTAACAATATATTTGTAATATTCACAAAAGCTAAGATTAGTGCCTTATCCCATTGGGTATCAAATTCATCAGTAATATAATATCATACAACATAGTTTCATTCATAGCATATGATCTAAGACTATTGCCTTGTAATATCCCTTCAAGAGTAACCCTGGTACAAACTACTTATCACAAATCCTATATAGCCCTGTCAGATCTGCAATCTTAATCAAGCATTTAATTGATCATTTAGATCAAATCATGAAATAAAATTTACATACATCACAACAATGCACTGAGTGAATAAAACTCATGGTTCCTTTCATTCAAAACATAACACCATTATACATTGGAGAAATATGAACTAGCATTGTATATCAATAAAGTCCTATGTTATTTATGTTGTACAGTACAACTTTCAAACTCCAGGAGAACCCTCATAGGAGTCACACAGATTCACTTAAAATGCTTTCTTGAACATTTTTATTCCTTCTAAACTAGGACTTGCTCCTTCGATTGTCAAAAAATTGAATCGCTTTTAAAAGGCCTTGAAATCCCATTTTATAAAATAAGGGGGCCAACAACATTCAGACCTACCAAGACAAAATACATGTCACCATTTTAAAACCATATGATAAATAGGCTAGAAGAAAACAAAATTTCAACCGTAAATGATCCATAAAACTTCCTACCTACACAGTCCAAAATATTTATATGCTTGACAGGTTAGTAGAGTCGGGCCAATATAGCACAGTACATGGATGCAATGCAAGAGAAGTGAGGATGTAAGATTATCATCAAAACTCTTTCAAGGAATCCCTCATATTCTGAAAATAATTCAAAAAGAGCAACCCAAGGACTTGACATCACCTTGTTCTCTTCTCCAGCCAACAAACCCGTGTATTTGAGTCAAAGGGTATAAAAAAGGTGAAGCTTGAATGATTTGTGAGTTTGCAAGGCAGTCCTCCTTTTAATACCTCTTTAGAAACCCACTCCCATTTTAATTCATCATTAGAAACGATGTAGTCTCCCCATACAATCAATCCCAATACTTGTTTTGCATCTATATCCAGAGACGCTACTTATCCTTAACAATATCCATTTTCAGTAATGCCTGGGAAAATGGGCCATGGAATGGTAACATTTATAACTCCTAAATCCTTGTCCACTTGCATACAATGTACTTTTGTTAGGATTTAGTAATAGTGAGAGGGGGGGGTGAATCAGTATTACAACACTTTAAATATGATCTTAATAATTTCCAACTTAACTATATAATTACTAAAATGAAAAGAATATAAGCACACAACACATGACTCATAACACCATTAATTGCTGTCGAGGAAACCCTGTCCAAGAGAAAACCCCGATGGGGATGGTATCCAAAAATATGTACTAAAAGTATAGTGTCCCTATTAGGAGACCTAGATTTGTTAGGAGCTGAATGTTACATTTGCATATTTCCCTGTTAGGGGAATACAAAAGCCCTATTAAAGGTATACTGAGCACACTACTCTTACAATCAGGAATAGTTCTGTTACAATCAATCCCAAAAATGAACAATACAAGCATAAGCTATGCTTAGATAGTTCTTGTCAAATCCCGCATATTTATAACATCATAATGCATCCATGTATTACATCTGCTTCTCATACCATCTCATTCATTCATTCTTTACTTTACAAAAAGTTGTCCACACACACACACATTACATTATCCCATCGGCTCTCTAATACATTACAAAAAAGAATTAATACTTATGCAAAGAGTAAATACAAATTTGGTGATCTTATACTACCAAAGCACAGGTTATCCACAATCCCTATCCAACTTAGCACGTTTGGATTCAATGTCATACTCCCTTAATCATTGCGACTGTTCATCTGCCTTGTATCTCTGTTACTATATCTTTGCATGTCTTTAATACACTGCAACTCAATGCGATAAACACCAAAAATCAAGAGACCTTAACAAAAGGTCATACATACCCTAAAATGTCATCCTCTAAGCTCTCAAGTCACCATTCATCATATACTAACTTCGATATCCAAAACTGTACTGCAATACTCTATATTTTTGTTCACTGTACTTAGGCATTTTGCAATCTACATTTCCAAAACTATAAAAAAATACAAGTGATCATCATACTAGACGTGTTGCCATAAATGAAAACCCTTAAGTGTCCCATAACACTCCAAAAATACATCACTTTCCAACAATATCTCCCTTTGGCATTGATGGAAACACTTAGTGGAAAATGACTAAGTGTCATACCAAAAAGATGTCTTTGTATATCTTTTACATATTCCCTTTACTCTATACAATTGTCTATACATTTTTCATCTCTTCTCTTCTCCCCCTTTAACATCAATGGAAAAGGTATACAAAAATGTAGAATACATCAAAATTGTACCACTTCTTATTAGAAAATCAGACCATATTTAGTACATCTCGGAAAGAGTTTTCCAAGATCTTCACTTCCCCTATCCAGGTCTTCACTAATATCTGAATTACATGAATTAGCCCATTCAATGCAAATGAAGAAGTGTTTACTGCCTTTAACTTAGTAGGAAAATGTGTTGTTAGGTCCTACATTGTCTTCTCCATTTCAAAGATACGAACCTCACTAATTGATAGCCTGGGAGCGATTAGATTCTTCAGCATACCAAACCTTGCCATAACTCTCCCTCTTTATGTATCAAGTATACTCAGTTTGTCCAAAATCTTGGATACCTCTTTGTCTATATCCAATATAGATTGTGAGGAGGTCTCAAAACTTCCCATCAACTTATCCAAAATATTTCTATCCTTCAATATTATGTCCTTAATATTCTGATACGTCAGATAGGGTTGATACAGTAACTATATAACTTCCTTCCATGTGCAACACAACTTTTAGCCTCAGATGTAGTCTTGTTTAATATACCCAAGTCCCATGAAATAGACTTGCACACTTCCTCCAATTTCTTCATGAGATATTTCTTCTCATCCTTCTCTTTAGCAATCTTCTCTAATGACTCATAGTGACTGACAAATTCATCTAGTTCCTTGTTCAAGTTCTCTACATCATCTTTTCCTTGAAAAAAATAGGCATTGGAAGTAGTTTATTAAGAGTGTCAACTACTCTTTGTGCGTGTGTATTTGGGTACTTGATGAAAAAGACACAAACAGTCAATAAGTCATTTCATTAGTTCAAAATGGTTAGACAAGCATGTAAAACCACCTAATATCGACCTATTGTCTGCTAACTAGGAAGAGTGTGATTGGTGACATATAAGCCCTCAGAATATGCTACAATCAGTGACATATACAACCTAGCATGAAGGATTTTTAGTTAAAACAAGCTAAAAGGATGAAAAACAAGCATTCTAGCTCTAAACATGTGAATATTAACAATGAAAAAGCATGGAATAAGAAGTGCAATATGATTCTAAGAGTAATCCAACAACATAACAATGTAATTTTGATCTAATATGAAGGCTTCTTTACTCTCAAAAATGGCTTCTATTTATAGAAGAATGGGAGAGAGAGAGGGGGGACAAGGTGAATTAATGAGTGAAGGGGCTCATTAATGGTGGTGTAAGAGCCATTAATGCCCAAGGCATTAATAAGGCTTGGGAGAGACATAGGCTTAAGGCATCTTCATTAATAAGGCATTAATGAAAGCCTTAAAGAAGCAAGGTAGAGTGTAAGAGAGTGGCTTGAGAAAATGGACTTTAAGAAAGTCCAGCTTGAGAAAGTG
>MU224575.1:541329-605402 GCA_018584345.1 Thuja plicata
AGAAGCAAGGTAGAGTGTAAGAGAGTGGCTTGAGAAAATGGACTTTAAGAAAGTCCAGCTTGAGAAAGTGGACTTTCTCAAGTGGGTTGAGTTGCTAAGCATTCCTTAATGGAATGTGACAACATTAAGAGGTGGGTTAGGGTAGAATTTAGGTTTAAGATTAGATTAGCAAGGGGGGTATAGGTTGGGATGGGTTAGAACCCAGGGTGGAAGTGTTTGAGATAGGTTAGGTTAGGGTTTAGGGGAATATTAATAAATGAAATAAACTTATTTATTTCATTTAGAAATATAGGAATTAATTATTTAAACAATGAAATTGCTTTTTAATAATTAGGGGACTATAGCCATTTTATTTAAATTAAATAGGCTAGGGGAATGGGTTATTTTGCAAGTGGGTAATTGATTTAGGGATTTATTTAATTCCTTTATAATTAAATACTATAGCCATGTTTGATTTTGATTTGATTTGATTGGTCGAAATTGATTTGAATTATATGGCTATAATAGTTAATATAAATCAGTGATAAAAATCACCTAGGACATTAAATTGATTTGAAGAATTATGTCAAGCAGTAACAGGGTCGTTTGGACATAATTGAGGGTATGATCACACTTAGGGAAAATAGGGTCCATGGTTGGAACAGACCAAATTTAGGTGGTTACATTGGCCCCTCTTTGAATTGATGTGCGACCAGCGCATTGATTCAAAGAAAGTTTTTGATTTTGACTTTAGAAAGATTGATAATTCCATTCTTGGTTGTCGAACAAAATGTTGATGAGATCAGTCTTGCACTTGATCGAACAAAACTGATAGAATTGATTTTGAACTTGGTTGTCGTCCAAAGATCAATAAAAGATTTTAAAAAAATACCAATTCTGAACTTGGTTGTCGTCCCAAAAATTGATAATACTGATTCTGAACTTGGTTGTTGTCCAAAAGCCAGTATGAAGCTGCCAGGAGCTTTAAAAATATTCTAAAATGAGGAAACACAAGATATCCAGCTTATGAGAACCAAAGATTTCTATCCAACAGTTCTGACTTAGTCAAGGAACTGTTATGCCCCTAGTTTGTTTGATAACAAAGTGATTTTAATGCAGTTTTGAGAAAAAATTTAATTGATGATAGTGTGATCATGCCCCCTCGGGAATGAAATCGAAGGAAAAGAATAAAATCCCTCAGTTGAAAAGAACATAACACTTGTAGGAAGCGGTTAGGATAAGAAAGAATGGAGTAGAATAAGTGAAGAAATGGGGGTGTGTTAAAGTAGACACACGAGTACCAAGTTAATTACGTGAAAATGTGAGTTCGATTTTGTTCCCGATAGTTCAGAGATTTCAGGAATCATTGTTTATGTCATTAACTTGGATTTAGAAGAAGATAGAAATCATTTTTGATCTAAAAATTCCTAATGCTTTTATTCCTGTTATAAATGCTTCATGCAATCTCTAAATGCAGCTATATGCAGACTCTTAGGACTTGTCACTGATTTAGCAAATTTTGTAACATTTTTATCATCATTGGGTGGTTTTTAGAATGGACCACCTGATAGTACAACCATCACTAATACCCATTGATATTATGATAATATGAATACTATGTTTTATTGAAATGTCAGAAATAGACTTAGGCATCAAGGCATAGAAGCCATGATAACAAAATAGTCACCTTCCTTTTAATATACCAAATTCTGAGTAAGGCAAGATATTGGACCTGCAATGACCTTGAAAATTCATATCCTTGGGTACATTATGATTCATATACCTTAGTGAGAATTTGGATCAGAAAATAGACAAGGAAATTATGTCAAACTCACTGTAGTTTACACATAACAAAGATCGAGATATATGTGGCTATCCACCCATAGTGGCAGCTCTTACCATAAATATCCAAGTTAGGTGAAATTTATAGGATCATATGAAACAATCACCATACATAGAAATTCAAGAAAACATTATGCCCCCTATCCTTGCGACTCTTTGTCTTTGCGTAGACGTCATTGAGTAACTAAGAAGACATAATAAATCATCAATTGAGAATCAATCAAATAAAATTTATAATTGCTTAGATGCCCTTAGTTGAAAACATCATTAGGACATAAAAGAATCATAATCAAACCTTTAGCAAACTATGTGTTAATTAGTACTTTGTTCATCCTAATGTCAAACACAGTAAAGATTCATCAATAAGAAAATATGGTGGTCCATGTCTGCGCATTGGTAGGATAATCCGTTCATGTCTGTGATCCAATATGGCGTGGTAGGAATGTTGTGAATGTAAATGTCATGTCCCATGTTTTGAAAAGACACCGTTGTTTTGAAAAGTGACATTGTTTTGCATGTGTCAAAAAAAACATTGTGTTCGTGAGGAAAACCAGCCTAGAGAAACCTAGCAACTGCAACTGACTATGCCAACAAAGATGCCCCTAGTGCAGAATGACTTATTCCTAAGATGCAAAGATAGACAAATCCCAAGCGAGGACAAGATAGTCATGTAGGAAAATAAAGTCAGCGTATGAGCATAGGCAAAATTATGAAGGCCTAGTATCAATAGTGCATTGATAGATGGAGTGCAGAACACAAGTGACACCTGATTGCTAGGTTTTCACCACTTGGAAAGATTCTTTTTTTTCTTTATTTTTGCTACCAAGATGCCTGTTTTACCAAGTTCTCATCGAGGCACTTTTTCTTCTTTTTCAATTTTTTTGCTATTTTTGCTTTTTTTTTTTGAATGTTTTTGCAGTATCAAGGTGCCTGTTTACCAAGTTTTCACCAAGGATACCCATTTTGTAGGACTTTTTCCACTATTTTTGGATTTCTTCAAGATCAATTTTTTGAATGTTTTTGGTATTTTGCCAGAACTTTTTGCTGTACAGGCTCTGCTAGCCAAACATTAAGCGTAGAACCGCTTCAAATGTAGAGTGTTGATAGGATCTAAAAGAACGTCTCCCTCAGGTCTTGCTAATTAGTAAGATCCAGTCTAAAAATTAGTAGTGATAACATAAGGTCCCAACCAGTTAGGTTCAAACTTTCCTTTCTGCTCTTTGTTAGACTAGTTCTTAGGATTTTCTTTTAGGACAAGGTCTCCCACCTCAAACTTGCATGGTTTGACCTTCTTTTTTTAACCTTTGGACATCCTTGCTCGATACACTTTGAGGTGATTGAACGCTTGTTTCCTGCGCTCATCTGGTAGGTCCAGAGAATTCACCCTATCTATGCGGTACTGTTCATTAGTAACTAGTCCTTGTAAAGATATCCGCAAAGATGGGATTTTAACCTCAATAGGTAATACTACTTCAGTGCCATAGACTAGAGAAAATGGTGTGGCTCCAGTTGGTGTTCAAACGCTTGTTCTGTAGGCCCATAGTGCTGGATTCAGTTGTAAATGCCAGTCTCTACCAGACTTGCTCACAGTTCTGTGTAGGATTTTGAGAATATTTTTGTTTGATGCCTCAGCCTTTCCATTACCTTAAGGGTAATATATTGAGGAACAATGTTGAGTGATATGGAACTGTTCACAGAGGTCATCAATGTCTTGATTTTTAAATTGGGCCCCATTGTCTGTCACAATTGAAGAGGGTACCCCATATCTACAAATAATGTAGTTCAGAATGAACATAGCTACCTGCTTGCCAGTGGCTTTGATTAGCGGCACAGCCTTGACCCACTTCGTGAAGTACTCAATGGCCGTAATGATAAACTTGTGTCCATTTAAAGAGTTGGGATATATTTGTCCAACCAAGTCAAAGGCCCATTGCTGAAATGGCCAATGTGTTATGAAAGGTATGAGTTCTCTGGCAGGAGCATGAATAAGGTTTCCATGTGTCTAGCATTTAAGACATGCTTTTGAAAATTGAATAGCATCTTTTTCCATGGTAGGCCAATAATAGCCTACTCTGAGTAGTTTTTTAGCTAATGAAAAGCCGTTTGAGTGTGGTCCACATACACCTTTGTGGACATATTTTAATTCTAGATCGGACTCTTCAAGTTCTAAACACCGAAGAAGTGTACCGTCAAGACTACGCTGATATAGGTTATTAGTTATGAGGACATAATGCGATGCTGTCCTAATTAGGGATCTTTTTTCATTTCTAGATAGATTGGTGGGAATAGTTTGGTCAGAAAGGTATGCAATGATACTGGCATATCGAGATTGATCTGGGGTATTCAAGGCACATATAACCTGGTATTCAGGGTTAGCAAAGGTAGGATAGGATATTTCTTCCACCAAGAAGTCATAGCGGAATTGATGCTCTGCTAGTTGTAACATAGATGCCAAGGTAGCCATAGCATCTGCAGCTTTGTTGTCTGATCTTGGTATCTACTAGAAGGTGACGAAGACAAAGTATTTCTTTAGATCATCAACTAGGTGCTTGTAGGGCATCAACTTTTCATCTCTTGTTTGATATTCCCCATTGATTTGATTAATAATTAGTTGGGAGTCACCATATACGTGTAACTCAATGATCTTCCATTCCATGGCGAGCTTGAGGCCATTGACCAATGCTTCATATTTTGAGATATTTTTGGTGCATGGAAACATTAATTTTTAATATTTGGGAATCTTGTATCCTTCTTGAGTTATGAAGAGAATCCCTGCTCCAGATCCTTGTTGAGTAAATGAACCATCAAAGTACATCTTCTATGGATGTTCAGTGAGATGCATGATTGTTTCATCAGGAAATTCAATTAGTAAAGGTTCATCATCCTAGAGTGGTGAATCAACCAGTTGATCTGTAAGTACCTATCCTTTGATAGCTCTCTGTTCAACATACTCAATGTCAAACTCACTTAGAATTAGGACCCATTTTGCCAAACGTCCTGTTAATGTTGTTTTGCTCAAAAGATACTTTAGAGGATCGATCTTAGCGATGAGCTTTACTGTATGAGAGAGAATGTAGTGTCTCAATTTTTGTGATGTGAAAATGAATGCTAAGCATGATTTTTCAATAATGCTATAAGTGAGCTCATAAGTGACTAGAGTTCTACTAATGTAGTAGATAGCTCTTTCTTTCTTTGTCTTGTCCTCTTGTGCTAGCAATACTCCTAGGGATGTAGCTGTAGCTGAAATGTATAGGAGTAAGGGCCTTCCATGAATAGGTGCCATAAGAATGGGTGGAGAAGCTAGGTACCCCTTCAATTCTTTGATGTTTTCTTCACAGTGTTCATCCCAATTGAATGTAACCCCTTTATGTAGTAACTTAGTAAAGGGTTGTGCTTTATCTGCAAGTTGGGACATGAACCTCCTGATAGACTGGAGTCTCCCTTGTAGCATCCTCATTTGACTGATATTACATGGAGGAGTCATCTCTAGAATAGCTTTTACCTTCGCAGGATCTACCTCGATTCCCTTCGCTAAAACTATGAATCCTAGGAGCTTTCCTGATTGGACCCTTAAGGCACATTTCTTTGGATTGAGCCTGAGTCAAAACTATTCCATTCGATCCAATATCTTTCTTAAATCAATAATATGATTACCTCTTTGTTTGGATTTAGCCAGTGTGTCATCGACATAGTCCTCCATGTTTTTGTGCATCATGTCATGGAATATTGTTGTCATAGCTCTCTGATATGTTGCACCGGAATTCTTGAGCCCAAATGGCATGATGTTCCAGCAAAATGTGCCCCATGCACATGGGAATACAGTTTTATCTTGATCCTATAGGGCGATCTTGATTTGATTATAACCCAAGAATCCATCCATTAATGAATACATCTGGTAGCCTGCCGTAAGGTCTATGATCATGTCAATATTTGGTAGAGGGAAATCATCTTTTAGAAATGCTTTGTTGAGGTCTCTAAAGTCTATGCAGATCCTAATAGATTTATTAGATTTAGAAATGGGGACCACATTAGAGATCCATGCTTCATAGGCAATGACTCGAATAAATCCAGCTTTCAACAACTTTTCCAATTCTGCTTTTACCAATAATGCAACATGAGGATGCATTTTTCTAAGTTTTTGTTTCACGGGCTTGATCTCGGGAGCTATAGATAAGTGGTGCATAATGAGATTGGGATCTAGCCCTAGCATATTAGTGTAGGACCAGGTGAAGTTTATATTTTTCTCCTTCAGGAACTCTGTGAACTGTACCTTCTCTTCTTTTGATAAAGATTGTGCTAGATGAACTATCTGAGGATCTTCAACAGTGCCCAAGTTCACTGGTTGTGTTGGTTCAATCAATATTGAAGATCTTTCCTGAAAGTGTTCAGGGAGGATATCAAGAGTCTCATCCTTTAGCACATCTGAGAGGTTTTCACCATTGGATACATCTTTTTTCTTTACTATTTTGGGATCTGATACTGCCACAGAGTGGTTTTCACCATCAGTCCACTTTTTCTTTTTATTTTTCAATTTTTGGCTAAGAAACTTGATATCCTCCTGTGACATGTTCTTTCTTCTTGCATTGGTGGAAGAAGGGTGAGGTTCACAAGCATTAAGGTAACAAGCTAGGGAGTGGTCATTGGCAAAGTCAAGGATAGGAGTGGGATCTGTTTCAATCCATTTGATTAGGTTTAGAAGTACCAATGTTAGGGAGGTAGATTCTGGGAAGGACAACATCGCGTTAGCATCACAACTGTTAACCGACATGACACAATCTGTTAAGTTAATATCTTTGATGTTTAGATCAATAAGAGTAAGATCGTTGTTAAAAGGGTCATTGTCAGTTATATATGGATCAAACTCTAGCGACTCGTCAGTATATATCTCATCATCATCCCTTTGTAAAAGGAGGCTTCTTGCTTGTAGCCTATGAAATTCTTCTAGAGTTATGTATTCACCAGTGTCTCCATCAATGATCAGAGGAAGGAACTCTTCTTTTGCTTCAGGAGGATTGGTATCATTGAAAGGAGTGTTAGGTCATTTACTAGGAGCTGAGGAAGCTACACACATGTGAATTGTATCTATCCCAATTTTCTCGGAGGTAATAGATAGCCGATCCCACTCATAGTCATGAGAGTCTATGACATCATCATCATATCTATCCAAATATTCAACAATGTTTATTTGATGGACTCGATTAGTTGCTTGTAGATCAATGTGAGGTAGATCTAGAACATGTGAAATTGTGACTAATTGCCCCCAGTTAGGATGTAAATTCTATGGTCGGGGTTTCTCTTGAGCGATTGTAGCTATGGTGTCTCCTACCTCTTGAATGGGAGGTTGTGCTAGCAACGGAGTGTGAAGATCCTGGGGTACCTCAAAGCTAGGTACGTAGAATTCTCCTTGATATTTAGGATTCTCTATACCAATATGTAGTAATCTCTCGTATGGCCATGGTTCTGATACTATCTCATCTATTTTATCACTCCCTATTTTAGAAGGTGGACTCTGCTTTGAAGTAGGTTTGTTGGATTGAGTATTAAAGCCCAGTCCTATTTTATTTCTATTGAGGCAGAATTCCATGGGAATAGGTTCAATGATCCCTCGTTCTGTGTCATTTAGAGGTCCCTTTCCTTTGTAACCCATTTTTTTGAGGAAATCATATCCCTTTCCATACTGCTCTGGGGATATCTTCACATGTTTGACCTCAGAGTCCACTGGTTCTCCTTTGTAAAGCTAGTTCAAGACTGCCTATTCTTTTGTGTTATCTGAAGAAGATGTGGATGCCTTTATCATGCTAGTTGCCTTGTGTATCTCTTGCTCTTTGAATTCTAGAGGTGTGAATGTTGGTGACAGTTTTCCATAAGATCTTAGTGATACTAGAAGGTCTATCAGTGAAGGCGTTAGGTCCAGCTTGTACTCTCCCATACCTGTTTCTTCAAGTTTCAAAGTTTTGCTAAAACTCTTCATAACCATGTCCTTGGTAGTCTCAAGAGAAACTGCATCCATAGCCTCTTTGTTGTGTGGGATCATGCTACCTACTTTGATATTGTTGCAAGTGTAGTTAGCATCCACAGGAATTGTCACTTCTATCCCATTATGTGGGAACTTGATGCATTGGTGATAAGTGGACAGTACAGCTTGCATCTCGTGAATCCATGGTCTGCCTAGTAGAATATTGTAGGCCAATGGTAGATCCAGAACTTGACATATAACATTCCTTTCAATGGGTCCAACTCTGATAGGTAGAGCAATGAGAACCATGGAGGATCTTTCTTCCTTATCATATGCTTTGATGGTTATTTTGTTTCTAGTGTCAAATGTTTGTTCTGAGAGACCTAGTCTCCTAACGAGATCCAGTGTACATATATTTAATCCTGCGCCTCCATCTATCAATACGCGTCTAACATGGGATTTATGAATAAGAACTTCAATATGGAGGGGTTGATTGTGTTGATGGGTCAATGACTTGTCATCCTCTGCAGAAAAAGAGAGGTAGTGTGGCACTGAGATGTGATTAACCATCGCTTGGAACTTATCTATATCGATATCCTTTGGAACATTAGCAGCATGTAGGGCTTATTCTAGGATTTCTCTATGCATAGTGGATATCTTGAGCAATTCGAAGATGGAAATTTTGGTAGCGATTTGTCGTAATTGGTCTACCAAGTCATATTTTTCTCCAGGGATAGTGACCACATGTTTTTCTACTGGTTTAGGAATAGTTATAAGAGGAACCTTTGATGTGGATGTCAGTTTTGGAGGTCCCTTGATTGTAACCTGTGCTTGGCTCCATGTGACATCATTTGAGGAGGAGGAGGCTCCTTTAATTGTGACCATATTGAGGGATTCAATTTTGATATTGAGCATATTAATCACATTGTCACTCTTGGAATAGGTGTAGTTTACCTCATTACCTTTCCCTTTAGATGTTTCCCCTTGATTATAATTAGGAAAGGGTTTGTTAAATGCCGTATGTTCCTCATTGGTAGTATGTCCATCCACCTTGATCTGACCTCCTTCAATGAGGTCTTGGATAACATGTTTTAGTTTGAGACAATTATTAGTCTTGTGTCCCTTGTTTTTGTGGAAGATACAATAGGAGTTATCATCCCACCATCTGGGTTTGACCATCGGTTCCCACGGTTTAGAATCGAGAATCATAAGAACTTTGTTATCCACCAACATTTTTATTACGGTCTCAAGAGGTTCCCCCAAAGTAGTGAATGTTCTTCGGGGTTTTGAAGTCCAGGTTCATTCCTTGTTATTATCATTGTTTATTTTGGGAACGGGAGGTGTTATTTTATCCTCTTTGCTTGTTTGCATGCCATTGGTCAGATTGAATGCTTCGGGTTTAGAATTAAGGTGAGAGGCATCAACTACTCCCTCTTACCAAATTGGTAGGCTTGATCTCTATGTCATATTATTGGGTTTTGGCTACCCATGCTCCTCGGTTGTTACATCCCACATCTTGTTGAGTAAAAATACTCTTCACTGTAGCATCAGGTACATACAACAGGGATATAAAACCTAAAATTTTTAAGAGCTTTTACCACCACAAAAGCATGATTTTCATTCTGAGAATATCTCAGCTCATGGTTCTTTAGAGTTGTACTCATAAAAGTGATGGGGGCTTGAATTCCCTCTTCATTCTCTTGCATCAGGATGGCTGACAGGGTATGTTCAAAAGAATAACAATAGATTACAAAATCTTTCTTATAGTTTGGGTGGCATAATACTGGGGCATTAGCTATGGCATCCTTGATGCTTTTGAAATCTTGTTTACAAGGATAATTCCATTTGAAATTCACATTCCCCTTCATCATATCAATAATGTGTTTAGTAATTTCAGAGAAATCAGGGACAAACCTTCTGAGGAAGTTGACTTGACCAAAAAAGGACTTCACTCCAGTTTTATTCACCGGTAAACTCAGTTGCTGAATACCTCTCACTCTTTCAGCATCAATCCTTATACCTTCTTGGGAGACTATGTGACCCAATAGCTTCCCTTCAGTTACGCAAAACACTAATTTCTTGGGATTCAATGATATCCCATCATCTCGGCACCTTTGCAATACTCTTCTTAGTTCATTTATGTGGTCTAATCTCTTTTTAGAGAACACGGTAAGATCATCCAGATACATACCAATGATTTTTTCCTTCATATCACTAAAAGAAAGATCCATACCTCTCTGAAAAGTAGCTCCAACATTGATCAATTTGAACAACATCCTGTGATATGCAAAGGTCCCCCACGGAGTAGTGAAAGCCATTTTATGCTGATCTACCTTCTCAACTTCTATCTGATTATACCCTAAGAATCCATCTAACTAGACATCATTTTGGCTCTAGCCATGATCTGCAAGAGATGATCCATGTTTGGGAGGGTGTATTTATCTTTCAAAGAAGATTGATTTAGATTTCTGAAGTCAACAAAGATCCTTATTTCTCTGTTCTTCATCCTCACAGGTACTATATTCGTAACCCAAGTAGAGTGATGGATGGGATATATGATCTTTGCTTTGAGCATTTTATCAACTTCTTTGAATATGGCATCATCAACTTTGGGGTTGTAGTTTCTTTGCTTCTACCTGAACGGAGTAGCTTCAGGTTTTAAGGGAATCTGGTGTTTGAATTTCCCGTTCATAAAACTTTTCAAATCTTCGTAGCTCCAAGAAAAAACATCTGAGTATTATAGAAAAAGCTTCTTGGCCTCATTCCTTTCTTCTTCTGTAAAAAACTTCCCAATATTGATCATTTTGGGGCCTTTCTCAGTTCCAATATTCATTCCTTCATATTCACCAGTGGTAGGCCCTCTTTCAATTCTTTTCTTCTTCACAAACATGTCATGTCTATTGAAGAGCTTTTCAAGAGTGACCAGATGGGGTAGAATGATATTACCTCGCAATTGAATAACATCCAACTTATCTTCCTTTGGCTCATCTTGGCTTCTCCCTTTACGGTTTCCACGAACCTCTTTGTGGAAGTCACCACCGCTCTCTAGAAAGAGAAGGAGATTTTTTTCATCTTCAAAAACTTGCCAATCTTCCACGTTATCAGGCACAGATGGTCGATATGTAGCTTCCACTTGGTATTTTTTATCTTTGAATTCTAGATGAGGAAGTAGTAATGAAGCTGAGACAACTAAAGAATCAGCTTTGGAATTCAACTGTCTTGGCACCGATTCAATAAAGAAAGCATCCAATGCTTCTATTTCATCCCATACTCTGTTTCTGTAGTTCTTCAACCTGTGGTTTCTTATAGAGTACTGATTCTTGACTTGTCGTACAATTAGCTCAGCATCACCATGAGCTCTCAGAATTTTCACACCTCTTTCTTTTGCGGTGATAATCCCTAAAAGAAGGGCTTCATATTTGACGGTGTTATTAGTGTTTCCAAACTCTAATTTGTAAGCCAAAAGCTCACATAATCCATCTAGTGATATCAAAACCACACCTACACCAGATCCTGATGATGCACAACTACCATCAAATTCAAGAGTCCATATCTGTGGTGGTATTTCTTTAGTGGAAAATTGCTTTTCCTCTTTGGCAGTTTTCATTTCTTTCTCATGTTCATCGGTGAACAACATATAATTTCCAAAATCCAATTCTTGATACAAGATTTGAGCTTTAGGGTCATCAGATTTCAACACTGTAAACTTAGCCTTTTCCTCGGGAACCAATTTAATATTTTTATTACCTACTGGGATTAAGGCTTGGGACCAATCCAGCTTTATCTCCCCTCCAAGGTCTCTGCAAAAACTCCTGCTTAACAACAAACCGTAGCTATTAGGTATATCAGCAACGAGGATGGTTAACAACATCTTCTTCTCAAGATGTGCTGCTAAGGCCACTTGAGCATCCTTAATCTGGCCAACTAGGGGTACTTTCTTGGAATCCATGGAGTAACACCTACCATGGGCTTTAGTGAGATTAACTCCTAAGTCTTTGGCCACAGTAGATGGCATTACATTTTTCGATGCCCCGTAGTCTATTAAACAATTGCTCAACCTGCAGCCATTAATATATAAAGACACATAGAATGGGTCAGGCTTTTGGCTTGGGAAGGTGGCTAAGATAGATGATTCCCTCTGTTCAACTGGGTCTGCAAATAAGGACTCATTTTCTATGGTAGTCATGACATTTTTATTTAACTCTTGGTTCCCTCCTTTACAATAATCTACTAGCTTTTGCAGCTTAACAGGATTAGACTTAAGATAGTCTATGGGAGAAATCTAAATTCTGGAATCTCTACAGAATTGAATAATGTCAAAAGAGTTTTGTTCTTTACCTAGTTGAGGAATCCCCATACCTTGATTGGGCTTGTTTGAAATGGAGGTAGGTGCCTCTTTGTTTTTAGGTAGTGACAAACCGTGGCCTTTATCTTTCTGACTCTGAGTTAGGACCGTATAAGAGGTCCCATCTATGGTGGCCTAACATGTTGCTTCTTGCTCTAAATCTGATTCATACTCTAAATATAAGTTTTCAGAGTAACCATGTGAGTATGAATCTGGTTTAGCTCCAGATACTCTAGCATTCCACTCATCAGTCTGATGCATTTTCCAAGCACAGGCTACATCAGGACATCTTTCCCCATCATGATCTGTGGTTAGGTGGAAGGCACACATATTCCCTCTTTTAGGAGGGGCCTCTATAGCTAGCCTCTGTGGTGGAGTAGTTAACTATAACATTTTTCCTTCTGCATTCCTCCCGTCATTATATCTTCCAGGCTGCTCCTGAAAGTTTCATTGGTAGGGATTATTGAAGCTGGGAAGTTGTCTCTTGAAGGCAGTGAATTCATTAGACAATTTTTGGAGCATCTCATCAGATGACGTAGTATTGCTACTGCTAGCTCTAGACTGTATCTCTCTTTTCCATTTCCTGGATGAAATCATGTGGTCCTTGAGTTCTATAGTAGTTCTTTGTGAGACATCCAAATTTGCAAGGTTAATTCTCCTTAGATCATAATTGATGTCCAATGGCATAGCACTTATGAAGAAAGTTTTCAAATTTCCCGCCGTAGGCCCGTCAGCCGCTGGGATACGGTTTACCAGCTTATTAAATTTAGCTATAAAATCTCTCATGCTGATCGATGACTCTTTCTTGATAGATGTCAATTGAGTCAACAGAGCATGTTCATCATCAGCAGTCTTAAACCTTCTTTCAAAGGCGGCTCTCATAGTAGCCCAATTGGTAATAGAAGAATAAGGTAAATGATGAAACCAATCAGCGACACCTTCGACAAGAGTCTCAACGAATAGTCTGATGACCAAATCTTCTTCTCAGACCGCTAGAATGTTAACTGAAGCAAAGAATGAAACAATATTATCATCTGTAGATACCTTCCCATCTCTAGAAAATTTGGAAAATTTCTTTCAAGAGCCTGTAGGGAGAGGGTTATATGCTGCTAGTTGCAGAGGCCCAACTGCAGCGGCCCAAGGGAGTGCCATAGCTACTTGGGGTAAGTAGGGTGTTAGATTGACGATAGGAGGGGAAACTACTTTGTGCAATGTCAACACTTGGAAAGTGGTGGATAACTGGGTGGTTTGTTTAGGAGGTGAAGAAGGTCTGCTCTAGCTCCTTATTGTTCTGTTTCCCTGATGAGGTACTTCTAGGAGAGCAAAGTTAATATCCGCAAGTCTCTCAAAGACTGGGTCTGTGCTCCCTTCTTTCCAGGTGCTTTTGAGAAATATTTTAGGCTCTAGATTTTCACTTAATGCTGTGGTCTAATCTTCAGGCTCTACCCTTCTCAGATTTCTTCTTTGTATGGCTCTCTCAAGTGCTTCTGCTCTAGCTTCTTGCAGTTCAAGCACTTGATTGGCGTTTCTATAGTGTTTAGTGCTTCTCCTGTATCTCCAAAGAAAAGTGTTTAATGAGGAAATGAGATCCTCTTGATCCTCTTAGAACCCAAGATTAGGTTGTAGCACAGGGATTATATTTTCATGGGGAAGCACCATCTTTCCTCACTGTATGCTTTCTGGTAAAAGGACTGTTCGTCTCCCCAGCAGAGTCACCAAAAATATGTTGGTAAATAGATTTTTCTTTTGAATGTAACTCTAAGATACCTAAAAATGTTTAAGAACAACTAAATATAACAGTTGGGAAGTAGTTACTTGAAAACCTATTTTCCCTCTGGATTGGAAGGTACATCACCCTTATATGAATAATGTTTAGTGAATTTTAATCTTTCGTAATCTAACAGGGGTATGCTCTTAACACAAGAGAAGGAGAGGTAAACCAAGCTAAATATAAAAATAAAATAGCTCAGGCTAAGTAAAAACAACTCTAAATCTAGCCAATTCTGATACTTTATCAATCAGATTCACTCCCAAAATTGGTGATGCATGGACAATTACTAAAAATGCAGATGCAAGACTGAAAGTTAACAATGCATTGATAATGAGTCGATCTATATCATAAGAACATTCCCAAAACTTAGAGTAGTAACTGATTTCCCCTTTAATTATCCGTATCAAATCATAATACAAAATTCTGGTTCAAATACAGATTACGAATCTAACTCAAAAGAGAAGTTTGAATTCAACAGAAAGATAAATGAAATGCAATGGAAAACTTAAAGAAATGGCATTCAGACATACACAATTGAATCAGGAACAATGATATCCTTCACACCAAAATTTAGCCAACCTTTGTATTTCTTTTGGGAAAAATACATATAGAGTTCCAGATTTGACTGTTACGAAAAGGGGTAACCGAAACGGTTCAACTTCCCCAACCAGAAATGATAACCAAAGGTTTATCCGTTACAAAACTTTAACAAAAATAGCACAGGGGGAGAATATATTTATGATTCAGTTTCCTTCCCCTTATCTAATTTATCCCTATAGGTGATCATAACAGTGATGAATTGGATGAGCTCTTCATGCTTGTTGACGTGGACATTGGTGTAACGGATGAGCCATCTAGAATGTTCTTTGGCTAGAGTCTTGATTGCTTTAGTCCGGTCTTTCAGTTCCTCCATAGCCCTAAAGATGCATCCACTCAATTGCTGGAGTTTTGGCACCTTGTCTAAATGAGTTGAAGACTACTCTACTAACTTGTGCAGATAATCTGTGAATGACTTCTGCATGTTGGCCACTCCAACTATCGCTTTTCCTTCACCGCTGGTTTGAGATTCCACATGAAGTCCTAGGAGGAGTTTATGGTCTTTAATTTTCTCCTCTTGCACTTTAACATCTATTTTTTGTAGTCCAATCTCAGCCTGAATGATCATCTTGATTTTGAACTCCAGACTTTAGAGCCATTCGATCAAGGACTCATCACCCTTCTATAGGATCTTAGCTTTCAGGGCCTCCTTAGTCTTCATCTTCACTACCACATGCAACATGACTATGCATTTTTGTCATCTTACTCTTTCTGCAGTGAGGTCTATAAATTCTTCTTGATGTTGCTCTTCTTTGTTTCTATCCTTAGAACAACATTACCTAACTGCTCGATGATTGCTAGACCTTCTAACTTGAGCCTCTCGATCCACCTCTTACCAATTTTCCCATAATGTCGATCCTCTTGCAACTTAGCCAGAATTGCGTGGTTCTTGGCGGCGCTGGGATTGAATGAAGTTTGGGTACTAGGAGCGCTCACAATAGGAGTTAGGAGTTGCCTAATGAAGTCAGTTAGCTGGGCTACTTCCGCCTTAAGCTGAATTTTGGAAGTCTTGAGATCTTCCAGCTCTTCCTCTATTACTACATTAGTGGACTTCCACCAGTCCACCTTGGTATCATGTCGAGCTAGTTCCATATCAAATGACTGCAACTGAAAGTCAGAAGCCATTAGATCTTCGAGTCTGCCTTCTTTAGTGGGCTTGGCTACTTCCATGGTGAAGTTCCTTGTCTCAAGATCATGACGCAGAGTAGACATTGTCTTTACACTCTTCTGCTTGCTTGTAGTAGGCTTGGGCTGAAAAGCCTATGATAGAGTGTCTTGGCTGGGAATTGCTTCTCCCACTCTCTTCCTCTTACACTGTAGAGTTTTTTCTATCCATGACTCTGTGATGGTGACCTTGTTGGCAGAGACCAACTCTTCGATGAACAACTTCCTTATGAGTGGGGGAGTAGTTTTAGTGTAGGAAGCAAATGGATTCACTGAAGTAGATGGGGAGGAGATTAATTTTACACTTTGAGCAACCTCATGTTAATCTCCACATCTCTTATCTGATTCTATAGAGGTACTAGGGCTATCCTCTCCAAATTAAACTATAAAAAGGGATACCCTCTTTGGAGTTTCTTAGGTCAAAGTCCCGACTGAAGTATCTACAACAATAACATTAATCAATTGTTCGGACTTTGTAGCTTTAGAAAGCTCAGATGTTGACTTAATTTGGTCTGTCGGGACTGCTTCTTCTATAACTCTGATATCTGGAAGAGGACCCTCTCCATAGGTCTTCTCTAAGAGAGAAGCTTTCTTAGGAGGCTCATCACCTCCTCTCAATGGTTGAAATGTTCCCTATGCAATGGTAGAGATTGTTGTTGGGGAAGTGGTTGCGAGACCAGTAGTTGCTTTCGCCGGAGTTCACTGAGCGGGGGGCTTTCTTTCTGACCTCTTCCTTCGGCCAGCAGTCCACTAAACCCATTAAACTATTCTTTTGTAAATGCCCCCCATTAGATCCTGCAAGTCACTTACTACCTAGTCTAGCATAGGCTCTGAGATGATAGGGGTGGACTTTATCTTCTCCAAGTATGTGTCATCATACAGATGATTGCCATCATCTTCTAGCCCTTCTACCGCAATGTTAACATTGAACTTTTTGATCTGTTCAATGGTTAAGCGGGCATAGAATCTTTCCCTACTATCCAAGTAATCTTTGCAATCGACCCAATAGTCCTCAATATTAGGTACATAGTGAATGGCCCTGCTCATCTGTAAGACATCTCTAGGAAAATTAATCAGATCATATTGCAGCTTCAGAACATCATATGTTTGCAGAGAGAACTTCTTCGAGAATGTTTTAAGAACATTCTTCGCCTCTGAATAGGTTGCACAACGGTAAGCTCTGATGGTCATTGGGAGCTCGTATCCTTTCTTCTTTGCCTCTAAACATATCAGGTTCACCTGGAGCACTTGCCTCATTACTTCGATCAGCACGATCATGTCAGTAGGGTATCTGGGCAGCTTCAAAGGAAAATCATCAAAACCTACAAGATGAAGATATGAGAAATCTCCAAACTGAATGAAATAACATCCGAATTGGCTTATAAAAGCCATGGCTTCAGGAGAAAATATCCTTTCTGAACAACCTTGTAGCTCCCTGCACAGTCTCATTGTAAAGGCATCATTAACTATGAGATAATCAACATAACTATTTTGTAGTTGTAAAGAAGGGAAAAACTTATCTTTTTACATCATCTGGGAATTCCTCTAACCTAGGAAGCCTAGGCTAGATTTGAATAGTGGCTAAAATATACAAGAGGATAGAAGACATGTAGAATTCATTCTGAAACTTGGCCTTATTGAGGGCATCTGAGAGATTCTCACTAACCATCAGGGCCCAGTCAATGAAATGGTGCTGAGAACAGATTATCTGAACTAGGAAGAAATGCTGTTCAACAAAATTAAGAGCTTCACTCTCACCCCTAATCCTGTGAAGAAATACTAGTATGTCCATGATCTCTAGCTTCAGATTTGTGCTGAATAATGATTTGGGCATCTTCCCCTTGGCGCTCTTAGGTTCTTTAAACCATGAGTTCATAATCTCTCTTTTCCACACCGGTCTCTTCTCTAGATATTTGGAAACTACCCAGCTATACGTCATCTTAGAGTAATCTTCCTGCTCTAGAATGCGGATGGAATTCTACATAGATTCTCTATCAATGGAGAGGAGCACGGTGTTGTCTGGTAGGAAAATTTGCTTGGTGTCTGGGTTGTATCAGGCTATACATTCCCCGACCAACTCAGGAGCTTGAATGATTACAGGAAAACCGATGGCTTTGACTAACCCACTCTCCTTAAGCTTCTCTATGATAGGTTGTATCTGGTCAGTTCTCAATCTGTTCTAAAAGTTTTGCATGTCAAAGAACTTCAGCGAGGTGTGTGAGATTTTGTGCCACTCAGAGATAATGCCATTCATTCGGTCAAATCCCACAAATCTAGAAGCCATGTGAGTATGATTTAACCTATAGATTAAAATTTCTCTTTGAAAAATAGAGGCAATGAGAAACTGGTCTTAGCTAATTCAAATTCAAACAATTTGGTGAACAATGGTGGTTCTAGTTCAAAATCTTCAACTAATTTTATACTTTTTGAATTCTTACCGTTTAACGGCCGACTTCCCGCGCCACACGAATGAAAAGACCTTTACATTAATGAACAAGTCTGTTACAAAGTAAAACGGCCTTATTTGAATTAATTACTTTTCTTTACATGTCGTTAGAAAACATGTTTTTACTTTAGTAACCATAACGGTAACTTTCTTGAAGTGGCAGGAAATTACTTTTCCGCTTCTCCTTTGGGCGAAAAAATCCTTTTGGAGTGCTCTCTGTCTGAAAATCTGCCAAAGGAGAATTCTTGCCTATAGGGGTGCCAAAACAATATATATTGATTCCATAGGCTTTCTTATATGTCAGATCTCTTATGGGATGGATTATATTTCAAAAATCCTTCACCTTGATATTTTGGCAGAAAACGCATCTTGTGAGTTAGAACCCACTGGTAGGAGCAGAGGAGAAGTCACTTTCCACTTTTCCACCTATTGCGAATTCCATGAAATCTTCTTTGTTTGATCATTTCTTTTGTTTCCGTTAGGTTTGATACGATTGCTTGAAGCTTTCTTGTTCTTGACTTCCTCATTTTCCATCTTTATTTACCTCTGATGTTCTTAAGTTTGTCAATTGCGAAAAGCGCACCCCATATGTGATTTTTTGCCATGGAGAAGCCAAAACTTGATTTCCCGCCAATGCTGCAACTTGAAGATATGAGGCAAAGTATTTCATCTGTATATGATCTTGAAGTTAGAATCTTTTTAAAACATGGCCTTTACCAGATTAGGGACTTAACCTACCCAATAAAATATGATTTTCAGACCCAGAATCCCCCCGGCTTAGGAAGGAGAAGTAAAGTTAGGGAAATCTAATAAAGGCCTTCTATCCTAAGGGGATTTCTAGACTTAGACTCTGGACTTGCATAAAACTTCCATGACTACTACTACACATAAAACATCCATTTTTGTCTTGAGGTATAAAGACCAAAAGTGGGGCAACAGCTGGCTCTGTCTGGGGGCTTGGACATTCACATGTCTAAGAAAGGAAATCAAATCTTTGGTTTCACAAGGTTCAACAAAAAGGCGGCTCACAACAAAACTAAAGAAAGACGCAAAAAGGAAAGCAAAAAGGAAACCTAACTAGGAAAACAAAAATAGGAACTAAACGTAACTATTGTACAACACAGGGGTTACCTGCTTTCAATTTAGATCTGATAAAGTTTCAGATCTTGACCATTATACGTCAGGGGTAGTGCCTCTCCATCTGGGTAAGTCAATTTGAAAGAATTTTTATTGAACGCCTGATGGATTTTGAAAGGTCCTTTCCACAGTGTTTCAAATTTCTTGTGCATGCCTTTGGGTGCCCTGCGCTTGTCCCACAATAACACCATGTCTCCCTCCATAAATTTCTGGGGCCTACTCTTTTTATCAAATAGGATCTTCACACACATCTAATGACGTGTGATATAATCAACCATTTTCTCCCTTTCTTCTTCCAATTTTCTTAGGTACAAGATCCTCTTCTCCAAACCATCTTCATATATGCCATCTTCTACTACTGTCTTCAGTTTGCAAGTTGCTAATTCCGATGGCAATGGGAGACTAGCTTCTACCCCATAGACGAGTTAAAAAGGAGATATGCCAATGGCTCTTTTGGGGGTCACTCTATCCACCCAGAGGGATTCATAGATCTTTTTATGCTAATTTCTCTGGTTTTCTGCCACGAGATTTTTCATGATGTTCACCAAATTTTTATTGCTAGACTCTGCTTGACAGTTCCCTTGAAGGAAATAATCAGAAGAATGACTGATCATGATTCTGTACTCAACAAAATTCAGTAATTTCTTGAGAAGAAAAGTTTGTGGCATTATCCATAACCAACTTAATAGGTATACCAAATCTTACCAGAATGTTTTCTTTGATGAACTCACATACTACCTCTGAAGTAGTTCTTTTGGTTTCCTTGGCTTCCACCCATTTTGTGAAGTAGTTAGTTGCATTAATTATGTAAGTATGACCTACACTGGACACAGGGCTTATAGGACCGATAAAATCAAGTCCCCACTGTTGAAATGGCCCTTCAATTATCACTGGTCATAGGGGCAACGCTGCTAACTGTGGCTTCCCAGTGAACATTTTACATTTTTCACATCTTGCCACCCACTGGTATGCATCTTTAAACATTCCCAGCTAGCAATAACACTGTCTCAAAATATTGACCGCAGTGACTGATGAGGAGAAGTGTCCTCCGCAGGCTTCATCATGAAAAACCTTTAACAACTTCTCTTGCTGCTGTTTATCAACACATCAGAGGAATGTTCCATCTATAGATCTTTTATATAGTCTATCCTCCCAGATTACATATTTAGAAGCCTTCATTTTTAGGTCTCGCCTTTGCTTTGAAGTTAATCCTTGAGGACATTCACCATAGGTCAAGAAGTACACAATGTTTTCAAACCATGGATCTTGCATACTTACCCCCAAAACCAACTGTGTAGCTCTTGGGCCTTTGTCTGCTTGATTTTCCACCATTGCTTTGCACACGACATTCCCTCTTACCAACTTGGTAGGCTTGATCTCTATGTCGTATTCTTTGGTTTTGGGTACCCATGCTCCTCAGTTGTTACATCCCACATCTTTTTGAGTCAAAATACTCTTCACTATAGCATTGGGTACATACACTAGGGAGTGGGAATGTAGGATATAAAACCTAAAATTTTTAAGAGCTTTTACCACCGCAAAAGCATGCTTTTCATTTTGAGAATATCTCAGCTCATGGTTCTTTAGAGGTGTACTCATAAAAGTGATGGGGGCTTGAATTCCCTCTTCGTTCTATTGCATCAGGATGGTTAACAGGGTATGTTCAGAAGAATAACAATAGATTACAAAATCTTTCTTATAGTCTGGGTGGCATAATACTAGGGCGTTAGCTATGGCATCCTTGATTCTTTTGAAATCTTGTTTACCAGGATCATTCCATTTGAAATTCACATTCCCCTTCATCATATCAACAATGTGTTTAGTAATTTCAGAGAAATTAGGGACAAACCTTCTGAGGAAGTTGACTTGACCAAAAAAGGACTTCACTCTAGTTTTATTCACCGGTAAACTCAGTTGCTGAATAGCTCTCACTCTTTCGAGATCAATCCTTATACCTTCTTGGGAGACTATGTGACCCAATAGCTTCCCTTCAGTTACGGAAAAACATTGATTTCTTGGGATTCAATGAACTCCCGTCCTCTTGGCACCTTTGCAATACTCTTCTTAGATCATTTATGTGATCTAATCTCTTTTTAGAGAACATGGTAAGATCATCCAGATACATACCAATGATTTTTTCCTTCATATCACTAAAAGAAAGATCCATACCTCTCTGAAAAGAAGCTCCAACATTGATCAATTCGAATGGCATCCTATGATATACAAAGGTCCCCCACAGAGTAGTGAAAGCTGTTTTATGCTAATCTGCCTTCTCAACTTCTATCTGATTATACCTTGAGAAGCCGTCTAACATATACATCATTTTAGCTCTACCCATGATCTTTAAGAGATGATCCATGTTTGGGAGGGCATAGTTATCTTTCAAAGAAGATTGATTTAGATTTCTAAAGTCAACAAAGATCCTTATTTCTCCGTTCTTCTTCCTCACAGGTACTATATTCGCAACCCAAGTAGAGTGATGGATGGGATATATGATCTTTTCTTTGAGCATTTTATCAACTTCTCTGAATATGGCATCAACAACTTTAGGGTTGTAGTTTCTTTGCTTCTGTCTGAACGGAGTAGCTTCAGGTTTTAAGGGAATCTGGTGTTTGAATTTCCCATTCATAAAACTTTTCAAATCTTTGTAGCTCCAGGAAAAAACATCTGAGTATTCTAGAAAAAGCTTCTTGGCCTCATTCCTTTCTTCTTCTGTACAACACTTCCCAATATTGATCATTTTGGGGTCTTTCTCAATTTCAATATTCATTCCTTCATATTCACCAGTGGTAGGCCCTCTTTCAATTCTTTTCTTCTTCACAAACATGTCATGTCTATTGAAGAGCTTTTCAAGAGTGACCAGATGGGGTGGAGTGATATTACCTCGCAATTGAATAACATCTAACTTACTTCCTTTGGCTCGTCTTAGCTGCTCCCTTTACGGTTGCCACAAACCTCTTTATGGAAGTCACCACCACTCTCTAGAAAGAGAAAGAGATTTTTTTCATCTTCAATAACTTGCCAATCTTCCACATTATCGGGCACATATGGTTGATATATAACTTCCACTTGGTATTTTTTTTTTTTTAAATTCTGGGTGAGGAAGTAGTAATGAAGCTGAGACAGCTAAAGAATAGGATTTGGAATTCAATTGTCTTGGCACCGATTTGATAAAGAAAGCATCCAATGCTTCTATTTCATCCCATACTATGTTTCTGTAGTTCTTCAACCTGTGGTTTTTTACAGAGTACTGATTCTTGACTTGTCGTATAATTAGCTTAGTATCACCATGAGCTCTCAAAATTTTCACACCTCTTTCTTTTGCGGTGATAATCCCTAATAGAAGGGCTTCATATTTGGTAGTGTTGTTAGTGTTTCCAAACTCTAATTTGTAAGCCAACGGCTCACATACTCCATCTGGTGATATCAAAACCACACCTAAACTAGATCTTGACGACGCACAATTGCTGTCAAATTCAAGAGTCCATATCTGTTGTAGTATTTATTTAGTGGAAAATTGCTTTTCCTCTTCGGCGGTTTTTGTTTCTTTCTCAGGGTCATTGGTGAACAACATATAATTTCCAAACTCCAATTCTTGATACAAGATTTGAGCTTTAGGGTCATTAGATTTCAACAATGTAAACTTAGCCTTTTCCTCGGGAACCAGTTTAATCTTTTTATTACCTACTGGGATTAAGGTTTAGGACTAATCTAGCTTTATCTCCCCTCCAAGGTCTCTGCAAAAACTCCTACTTAACAACAAACCGTAGCTAGCAGGTATATCAACAACGAGGATGGTTAACAACATCTTCTTCTCAGGATGTGCTGCTAAGGCCACTTGAGCATCCTTAATCTGGCCGACTAGGGGTACTTTCTTGGAATCCATGCAGTAACACCTACCATGGGCTTTAGTGAGAGTAAGTCCTAAGCCTTTGGCCACAATAGATTGCATTACATTGTCTGATGCCCCGTAGTCTATTATACAATTACTCAACCTGCAGCTGTTAATATATAAAGACACATAGAATGGGTCAGGATTTTGGCCTGGGAAGGTGGCTAAGACAGATGATTCCCTCTGTTCAACTGGGTCTGCAAATAAGGACTCATTTTCTATGGTAGTCATGACATTTTGATTTAACTCTTGGTTCCCTCCTTTACAATAATCTACTAGCTTTTGCAGCTCAATAGGATTAGACTTAGGATAGTCTATGAGAGAAATCTGAATTCTGGAATCTCTACAGAATTGAATAATGTCAAAAGAGTTTTATTCTTTACCTAGTTGAGGAATCCCCATACCTTGATTGGGCTCCTTTGAATTGGAGGTAGATGCCTCATTGTTTTTAGGTAGTGACGAACCATGGCCTTTATCTTTCTGACTTCGAGTTAGGACCATATAAAAGGTCCCATCCATGATGGCCTAACATGTTGCTTCTTGCTCTGAATCTGATTCATACTCTAAATATAAGTTTTCAGAGTCGCCATGTGAGTATGAATGTGGTTCAGCTCCAGATGCTCCAGCATTCCACTCGTCATTTTGATGCATTTTCCAAGCACGGGCTACATCAGGACAACTTTCCCCATTATGATCTATGGTTAAGTGGAAGGCACACATATTACCTCTTTTAGGAGGGGCCTCTATAGCTAGCCTTTGTGGTGGAGTAGTTAACTGTAACATTTTTCCTTCTGCATTCCTCCCGTTCTTATATCTTCTAGGTTGCTCCTAAAATTTTCACTGGTAGGGATTATTGAATCTGGGAAGTTGTCTCTTGAAGGCAGTGAATTCATTAGACAATTTTTGGAGCATCTCATCAGATGATGTAGTATTGCTACTGCTAGCTCTAGACTATATCTCTCTTTTCCATTTCCCGAATGAAATCATGTGGTTCTCAAGTTCTACAATAGTTCTTTGTGTGGCATCCAAATTTGCAAGGTTCATTCTCCTTAGATCATAATTGATGTTCGGTGGCATAGCACTTATGAAGAAATTTTTCAAATTTCCTGCCATAGGCCTGTCAGCCGCTGGGATATGGTTTACCAGCTTATTAAATTTAGCTATAAAATCTCTCATGCTGTTCGACAGCTCTTTCTTGATAGAAGTCAATTAAGTCAATAGAGCATGTTCATCTTTAGCAGTCTTAAACATTCTTTTGAAGGTGGCTGTCATAGTAGCCCAATTGGTAATAGAAGAATCAAGTAAATGATGAAACCAATCAGCGACACCTTCGACGAGAGTCTCAACGAATAGTCTGATGGCCACATCTTCTTCTCGGACCACTAGAATGTTGACTAAAGCGAAGAATGCGGCAATATGCTCGTCTGTAGATACCTTCCCATCTCTAAAAAATTTGGGAAAGTTCTTTTTAGAGCCTATAGGGAGAGGGTTATATGCTGCTAGTTGCAGAGGCCCAACTACAGTAGCCCAAGGGAGTGCCATTGCTACTTGGGGTAAGTAGGGTGTTAGATTGACGACGGGAGGGGCAACTACTCCGTGCAATGTCAACACTTGGCAAGTGGTGGATAGCTGGGTCATTTTTTTAGGAGGTGAAGAAGGTCTGCTCTAGCTCCTTATGGTTTTGTTTCCCCGACGAGGTACTTCTAGGAGAGCAAAGTTAATATCCGCAAGTCTCTCAAAGACTGGGTCTATGCTAACTTCTTTCCTGGTACTTCTGAGAAATATTTTAGGCTCAAAATTTTCACTTAATGCTGTGGCCTAATATTCACGCTCTGCCCTTCTCAGATTTCTTCTTTGTATGGCTCTCTCAAGTGCTTCTACTCTAGCTTCTTCCAGTTCAAGCACTTGACTGGCGTTTCTATAGTGTTTAGTGCTTCTCCTATATCTCCAGACAAAAGTGTTTAATGAGGAAATGAGATCCTCTTGATCATCTTGGAACCCAAGATTAGGTTGGAGAACAAAGATTATATTTTCATGGGGAAGCACCATCTTTCCTCACTATATGCTTTCTGGTAAAATGACTATTTGTCTCCCCAGTAGAGTCACCAAAAATCTGTTGGTAAACAGATTGTTCTTTTGAATGTAACTCTAAGATACCCAAAAATGTTTAAGAACAATTGAATACAATAGTTGGGAAGTAGTTACTTGAAAACCTATTTTCCCTCTGAATTGGAAGGTACAACTCCCTTATATGAATAATATTCAGTGAATTTTAATCTTTCCTAATCTAATAGGGGTATGCTCTTAACCCGAGAGCAGGAGAGGTTAACCAAGCTAAATCTAAATAGAAAATAGCTCAAGCGAAGTAAAAACAACTCTAAATCTAGCAAATTCTAAGACTTTATCAATTAGATTTACTCCCAAAACTGGTGATGCATGGACAATTACTAAAAATGCAGATGCAAGACCGAAAGTTAACAATGCAATGATATTGAGTCGATCTATATCGTAAGAACATTCCCAAAACATAGAGTAGTAACTAATTTCCCCTTTAATTAGCTGTATCAAATCATAATACATAATTCTGGTTCAAATACAGATTATGAATCTAACTCAAAAGAGAATTTCAAATTCAACAGAAAGATAAATGAAATGCAATGGAACAGTTAAAGAAATGGCATTCAGACATACACAATTGACTCAGCAACAATGATATCCTTCACACCAAAATTTAGCCAACCTTTGTATTGATTTTGGGAAAAATACATATAGAGTTCCAGATTGGACCGTTACAAAAAGGGGTAATCGAAATGGTTCAACTTCCCCAACTAGAAATGATAACCAAAGGTTTATCCGTTACAAAACTTTAACAAAAATAGCATAGGGGGAGAATATATTTATGATTCAATTTCCTTCCCCTTATCTAATTTGGCCCTATAGGCGATCACAGCAGTGATGACTTGGATGAGCTCTTCATGTCTGTTGACATGGACATTGGTGTAATGGATGAACCATTTGGAATGTTCTTTGGCTAGATTCTTGATTTCTTCAGTCCATTCTTTTAGTTCCTCCATAGCCCTAAAGATGCATCCACTCAATTGCTAGAGTTCTGGCACCTTTTCTAAATGAGTCGAAGACTACTCTGTTAACTTGTGCAGATAATTTGTGAATGACTTCTACATGTTGGCCACTCCAACTATTGCTTTTCCTTCACCGTTGGTTTGTGATTTCACATGAAGTCCTAGGAGGATTTTATAGTCTTTACTTTTCTCCTCTTGCACTTTAACATCTATTTGTTGTAGTCCAGTCTTAGCCTGAATGATCATCTTGATTTTGAACTCTAGACTTTGGAGCCATTCGATCAAGGGCTCATCACCCTTCTGTAGGATCTTAGCTTTTAGGGCCTCCTTAGTCTTCATCTTCACTACCACATGCAACATGACTATGCATTCTTGGCATCTTACTCTTTCTGCAGTGAGTGTCTGTAAATTCTTCTCGATGTTGCTCTTCTCTATTTCTAGCCTTAGAACAACATTACCTAACTACTCAATGATCGCTAGACCTTCTGACTTGATCCTCTCAATCCAACTCTTACCAAATTTCCCATAATGTCGATCCTCTTGCAACTTAGCCAGAATGGGTTGGTTCTCAACGACGCTAGGATCGAAAGAAGTTTGGGTACTAGGAGCGCTCACAATAGGAGTTAGGAGCTGCCTGATGAAGTCAGTTAGCTGGGCTACTTCCGCCTTAAGTTAAATTTTGGAAGTCTTGAGATCTTCCATCTCTTCCTCTATTACTACATTAGTGGACTTCCACAAGTCCACCTTGGTATTGTGTCAAGCCAATCCCATATCAAATGACTGCAATTGAAAGTCAAAAGCCGTCAGATCTTCAAGTCTTTCTTCTTTAGTGGGCTTGGCTACTTCCATGGTGAAGTGCCCTATCTCAGGATCACGACTTAGAGTAGACATTGTCTTTACACTCTTCTGCTTGCTTGTAGTAGCCTTAGGCTGAAAAACCCATGATAGAGTGTCCTCACTGGGAATTTCTTCTCCCACTCTCTTCCTCTTGTGCTCTAGAGTGTTTGTTATCCATGACTTTGCGGTGGTGACCTTGTTGGTAGAGACCAACTCTTAAATGAACAACTTCCTTATGAGTGGGGTAGTGGTTTTAGGGTGGGAAGTGAATGGATTCACTGAAGTAGGTGAGGAGGAGATTAATTTTACACTTTGAGCGACCTCCTGTTTCTCTCCACCTCTCTTATCTGATTCTGTAGAGGTACTAGGGATATCCTCTCCAACTTCAACTATAAAAGGGGATACCCTCTTTAGAGTTTCTTGGGTCAAAGTCCCGACCAAAGTATCTACAGCAATAACATTAATCGGCTGTTCAGACTCTGTAGCTTTAGAAATCTCAGATGTTGACTTAATTTGGTCCGTCGGGACTGCTTCTTCTATAACTCCAATATCTAGAAGAGGACCCTCTCCACAAGTCTTCTCTAAGAGAGAATCTTTCTCATGAGGCTCATCACCTCCTCCTAATGGTTGAATTGATCCCTTTACAATGGTAGAGATTGTTGCTGAGGAAGTGGTGGCGACACCAGTAGTTGCTTTTGCTAGAGTTCGCTGAGCGGGAGGATTCCTTTCTGACCTTTTCCTTCGGCCAGCAGTCCACTCATCCCATTGAATTGTTCTTTTATAGATGCCCCCCATTAGAGCCTACAAGTCACTTACTACTTGGTCTAGCATAGGCTCTGATCTGATAGGGGTAGACTTTATCTTCTCCAAGTATGTGTCATCATGCAGATGATTGCCATCATCTTCTAGCCCTTCTACCGCAATGTTAACATTAAACTTTTTGATCTGTTCAATGGTTAACCAGGAATAGAATCTTTCCCTGCTCTCCAAGTCATCTTTTCAATTGTCCCAATATTCCTCAATATCAGGTACATGGTGAATGGTTCTTCTCATCTGTAAGACATCTCTAGCATAATTAACCGGATCATACTGCGACCTCAGAACATCATATGTTTGCAGAGAGAACTTCTTCGAGAATGTTTTAAGAACCTTCTTCGCCTTTGATCGGGATTCACAACTATAAGCTCCGATGGTCATTGGGAACTTGTATCCTTTCTTCTTTGCCTCTGAATAGATCAGGTTCACTTGGAGCACTTGCCTCATTACTTCGATCAGCACGATCATGTCAGTAGGGTATCTGGGCAGCTTCAAAGGAAAATCATCGAAACCTCCAAGACGAAGATATGAGAAATCTCCAAATTGAATGAAATAGCATCTAAATTGGCATATAAAAGCCATGGCTTTGGGAGAAAATATCCTTTCCGGACAACCTTGTAGCTCCCTACACAGTCTCATTGTAAAGGCGTCATTAACTATGAGATAATCAACATAAGTATTTTGTAGTTGTAAAGAAGGGAAAAACTCATAGATTTTTACATCATCTGGGAATTCCTCTAACCTAGGAAGCCCAGGCCATATTTGAATTATGGCTAAAATATACAAGAGGATAGAAGACATGTAGAATTCATTCTGAAACTTGGCCCTATTGAGGGCATCTGAGAGATTCTCACTCACCATCAGGGCCCAGTCAATGAAATTGTGCTGAGAACAAATTATTTGAACCAGGAAGAAATGTTGTTCAACAAAATTAAGAGCTTCAGTCTCACCCCTAATCCTATGAAGCAATAGCAGTATGTCCATGAACTCTGGCTTTAGATTTGCACTGAATAATGTTTTGGTCAACTTTCCCTTGGCGCTCTTGGGTTCTTTAAACCATGACTTCATAATCTCTCTTTTCCACACTGGTCTCTTCGCTGAATATTTGGAAACCACTTGGCTATACGTCATCTCAAAGTATTCCACCTGCTCTAGAATGCAGAGGGAATTCTAGATAGATTCTCTATCAATGGAGAGGAGAACCATGTTGTCTGGTAGGAGAATTTTCTTGGTGTCTGGGTTGTATCGGGCTATACATTCTAGGACCAACTTAGGAGCTTGAATGGCTACAGGAAAATTGACGGCTTCAAATAACCCACTCTCCTTAAGCTTCTCTGTGATAGGGTTTATCTACTCAGCTCTCAATTTGTTCTAAAATTTTTTCATGTCAAAGAACTTCAGGGAGGTGTCTGAGATTTTGTGCCACTGAGAGATAATGTCGTTCATTCCGTCGAATCCCACAAATCTAGAAGCCATGTGAGTATGATTTAACCCAAAGATTCAAATTTCTCTTCGAAAAATAGAGGCAATGAGAAACTGGTCTTAGCTACTTCGAATTCAAATAATTTGGTGAATAATGGTGGTTCCATTTCAAAATCTTCAATTGATTTTATACTTTTTGAATTCTTACCGTTTAATGGCCGACTTCCCACGCCACATGAATGAAAAGACCTTTACATTAATGATCAAGTCCATTACAAAGTAAAACAACCTTATTTGAATTAATTAATTTTCTTTACATGCCATTAGAAAACATTTTTTTACTTTAGTATTTGTAACGGTAACTTTCTTGAAGCGGCAGAAAAGTACTTTTTCGCTTCTCCTTTGGGCAAAAAAATCCTTTTGGAGTGCTCTCTGTCTGAAAATCTGCCAAAGGATAATTCTGGCCTATTGGGGTGCCAAAATGATATATATTGATTCCATAGGCTTTCTTATATGTTAGATCTCTTATGGGATGGATTATATTTCAAAACTCCTTCACCTTGATAGTTTGGCAGAAAATGCATCTTGTGAGTTAGAACCCGCCGGTAGGAGCAGAGGAGAAGTCACTTTCCGCTTTTTTGCCTATGGTGAATTCCATGAAATCTTCTTCGTTTGATCATTTATTTTGTTTCCCATAGGTTCGATACGACTGCTCAAAGATTTCTTGTTCCTGACTTCCTCATTTTCCATCTTTATTTACCTCTGATGTTCTTAAGTCTGTCAATTGCGAAAAGCGCACCCCATATGTGATTTTTCTCCATGGAGAAGCCAAAACTTGATTTCCCGCCAATGCTGCAACTTGAAGATATGAGGCAAAGTATTTCATCTGTATATGATCTTGAAGTTAGAATCTTTTTAAAACACGACCTTTACCGAATTAGGGACTTAACCTACCTGATAAAATATGATTTTTCAGACCCAGAATCCCCTTGGCTTAGGAAGGAGAAGTCAAGTTAGGGAAATCCAATAAAGGCCTTCTATCCTAAGGGGATTTCTAGAATTAGACTTCGGACTTGCATGAAACTTCCATGACTACTACTACACATAAAAAATTCATTTTTTTCTTGAGGTATAAAGACCAAAAGTGGGGCAACACAGGGTCAGAGGGTTAGAATGCCCTGATAGTGAGCTGGGAATCAAGTTGTTGATAGAAAATGGATAGACCACATGTATTGAACTGATCGTGAAAGACTGACTATGCATGCAAGGTGGACGTTTCGAAAGTGTTTTGAAATAACAACAGGGAGACCAAAAGAGACAACAGGAACCAGCTAAAGATCAAAAAGGGTATCCTAATCCACTAAGACCTCATAAGAAAAACTGCTAGAAATGCCCACTGCCCTGAGTGCGAGCTCCTAGATACAAGCCTCTGATGATATCAGATACGATCCTAGAATCTGGATACGACTTCTTGCTGACCAAATATGATCCTATATCCCAGATACGATCCTAAATATTGGATACAACTCAAGAAAAATAGGATACAATTTTATGATGTCTTTGTCAGTTTGGGTCAGTTTTGAAAAATTTGTCTTCGAGGTGCGTGAAGGTGTTTGTTTCCTGATTTCATCAAGAGGCATCGTAAGACATGAAAAATAATTGTGCTCCAGGTTTTGAATTTTGTTGATTTTTTTGAGGAGCTTATCTTTTTAGTGATCTTTAGAACACTTCAAACAGTTTTGTATTGTTAAGATGGTAAAACAAACACTCTTTTGTCCTATTTTCTAGGTGGAGGATGAAAATCTTTTCTCGTTGACTTAGGTACACACTCAAATGCTAATCAGAATGCAACCATCACCAAGCACGCAATGGCTCTAGTCATGATGCTATATTAGCCAACTCCAAACACAAGTGAGGGCACAATATGATGAGTGTCTTCGGGCAATTACTTTTTTCCTTACACAAAGATTATCACCCTTTTAGAGATGAATTGAGTATTCTTTTAGTTGAAGTTGTTGTAGATTATTGGGCAATCTGTTCAAAATTGTCCCCCATAGAATTGCACAAGGCAAAATTGAGGTATATAGCCCTATGAGTACTTGAATATATATAGTCTTGCAAGCAAGATTCAAGCGGCTCTGCTCTATATATACCCTGATATGTTCAAGGAATGATGTCGTAATTCGAAGAACAAAACCAGTTCTATCTTCCGAGGCTTTGGCCTATGAGGAAGAAACTATTTATAGTGAGTTGGAAGGGTCGGTGTAAGACTTGTCCTCACTTGGGTCATTTCCGGGAGATGTTTTCCTCAACCGGTAGGCCCTCTACTATTTAAATGATATGGTAACCAGGATTGGCGAGCTTAGGATTTCTAGATTTCTGATTCTTCAAAAGAAGAAGAGCATACTCTCCTAGTCCATGCCGTTTTCTCCCAAAGCACTCTAAACAAAGGTTCTTTCCCTCAAGCTATGTTGAGCTTGATTTAATTTGTTCCTATTTTAAAGAAAACAAGATGCTTTGAAAGGGAAATTTGCCTTGTTCAATTACCACATTGATTTAGTGATTTGTGTTGTTCAATTTCTGGTTTCCAAAAACAATTATACGATTGATCTTGTTCAATTAACCCACATATTTAATGCTTTGTTTTGTTCAATTACTATCCCAAATTGAATTAAATGATGTGTTTGTTTGTTCATTTAACCCCAATTTTATCACAAATGATAAGACAACGTCTGATTTTCTGATTCTCCTCAAGAAGAAAAGAGCATAATATCTAGTTGTTTTATCAAGTGAAAAAATGGTCTTTAATTTTGGAAAGCAAATAAAATAGAAGTCAAGATGGGAGTTGGTAACCATTAATACCAAGTTAGTATCTTTTTAGTGCAACACCTCGAAAACCTCCAAATATACCCTGCAAACACTTACCAAGCTGCAAAATACCACAAACACCACTTTGTCAAAATGTTAGGATTAGTCAAATGAAATACACAAGCTTTCAAACCAGATGTGAGCCTAAAATACTACTGAATGCGATGTAGTATCCGGTATGCAAGCTTCCTTACTGAATACAATCCAATGCTCAACAGATGTGAGCCAAAACCAAAAATGATCTGGGAAATCCTGGATGCGATATGACTTTTCTGTGGTGCGATGGCATATCCTGGATGCGATCCTGGATGGGTAAAAACAATTTTGTGTCCGAATCTTGAGCATGCAAATTGGCAAAAAGTGTTAGAAAATGAGGCCAAGTTGAAAATTGGGCCCCACGGTGTAGAAATGTGCGTGTGTATTTGGGTACCTGATGAAAAAGACACAAACACTCAATAAGTCATTTCATTAGTTCAAAATGGTTAGACAAGCATGTAAAACCACCTAATATTGACCTATTGCCTACAAACTAAGAAGAGTGTGATTGGTGACATATAAGCCCTCAGAATATGCTACAATCAGTGACGTATACAACCTAGCATGAAATATTTTTAGTTAAAACAAGCTAAAAGGATGAAAAACAAGCATTTTAGCTCTAAACATGTGAATATTTACAATGAAAAAGCATGGAATAAGAAGTGCAATATGATTCTAAGAGTAATCCAATAGCATAACAATGTCATTTTGATCTAATGTGAAGGCTTCTTTACTCTAAAAAATGGCTTCTATTTATAGAAGAATGGGAGAGAGAGAGAGGGGGGACAAAGTAAATTAATGAGTGAAGGGGCTCATTAATGGTGGTGTAAGAGACATTAATGCCCAAGGCATTAATAAGGCATGGGAGATACATATTAATAAGGCATTAATGAAAGCCTTAAAGAAGCAAGGTAGAGTGTAAAAGAGTGGCTTGAGAAAATGGACTTTAAGAAAGTCCAACTTGAGAAAGTGGACTTTCTCAAGTGGGTTGAGTTGCTAAGCATTCCTTAATGGAATGTGACAACATTAAGAGGTGGGTTAGGGTAGAATTTAGGATTAAGATTAGATTAGAAAGGGGGGAATAGGTTGGGATGGGTTAGAACCCAGGGTAGAAGTGGTTGAGATAGGTTAGGTTAGGGTTTAGGGGAATATTAATAAATGAAATAAACTTATTTAATTCATTTAGAAATATAGGAATTAATTATTTAAACAATGAAATTGCTTTTTAATAATTAGGGGACTATAGCCATTTTACTTAAATTAAATAGGCTAGGGGAATGGGTTATTTTTCAAGTGGGTAATTGATTTAGGGATTTATTTAATTCCTTTATAATTAAATACTATATCCATGTTTGATTTTGATTTGATTTGATTGGTCAAAATTGATTTGAATTATATGGCTATAATAGTTAATAAAAATCAGTGATAAAAATCACCTAGGACATTAAATTGATTTGAAGAATTATGTCAAGCAGTAACAGGGTCGTTTGGACATAATCGAGGGTATGATCACACTTAGGGAAAATAGGGTCCATGGTTGGAACAGATGAAATTTAGGTGGTTACACTCTTGTCATTACCTTAGTCATCTTCTCTCCTTTCTGCTCAGATCTTTCTTTAGCTTTAGAAATTGATGTAAGATAACTTCATCAACTCATCCACATCCATGTTCTCAATGTCAATGCTGAAAGCCTTGCATCCACTTGCCAACAATAAAGGTGAAGAATTAGATGTAACAGTTTCATGTTTCACTTCATTTTTATTTACTGTATCTTCCATTGTTTCATCAATGTTTTCTTTCTAATTTTCTTTCTCTGTCATATCTTTTCATTGTTTCCTTCAATGTTTGTATCCCACACAAAGGGGTCATTCACATCCTATGAAGTGTCTAATGAAATGAGAACACCAAAAACATATAAATTTGGTTGCTTCATAGTGCTCACATACTGACTAGCGTCTTTGCAAAATGATTTATCATGGCTTAATTTAGCTCTCCTTGATGATTCACCTTTCTTAATGGATTTGGGCTTAGGAGCCTTAGGTGGTGAGATATTCTTAGTTTCAGTTCCCATCAAGACCTTTTCTACAGCTTCCCGTGTCTCCTCAGTTACTTCATCATATTTCCTTCCCATTATCTTTACTTATCTTGTCTTGGTTCTCAATAAGGGTTTAAGTTCACTCAATATTCCCTCCATCTCCCTAATAGATACAACATGCAACATATCTTCAATTGTTTGTTCTCTAATCACTTAATCTTCTTTCTATGCTAATTGCTTCCTTATCTCCAATTTCTCATATAACTCCTCAAGTATACTACCTTTAATTTCTAACAAATTCTTCTTGAAAACAAGAAAATATTTAATCACTATGTCTTCAATCAGAAGTTTGTCAGATCCCTCATACCTATCATAGTATTTTGCTAATGAAACAAGATTCCTTTGCTCAATTACTCTCTTCTCGAACATTTTTATATTTTTCTTCCAAATTTGTCTCACATTAGTGGCATTTTCGTCAACTTTCTTCTCTTTTCCTTATGTCCTCTATTTCTTAGGAGGTGAGTCCATTTTAGTGGACCTTGTGTTTCTTCTAGACAATTTATTTGTTTTTTATTCCTATGATGTATATTGTGGTGGTGAAGGTGTAGATACATCAATCACACTAGAAAGTGGATTGATTATCTTTGCATCTTCTGGAGGTGGAAGGGCTGCAACAACAGTGCTTGCCAACCCAAAATATCTCTCTGTTGTATTCTTCCTAACTTCTTTCATTTCCTCTTTAGATATGTCAGCCTTGGCTAAACAGTCATCAATTATATTCTCTACTTTCATCTTCCTTGATGCTCTAGTCTATTCCTCCCTAATCTTTTCAGAATTTTCCTCACAAGTACCCCATCTCTCCTCTGATGAATCAACTTCTGAAGATAGAATGTGTTCTACTTGCATAATCAAAACTTTAGAACTAACCTCATAACCCATTGGATAACACCACTTCTTTCTAGGTATAACTGCCTCAAAGCACACACAATCAGTTTCAACCATGAAATAGATTGAGTCCTTGTATTTTTCTACTACTACCTCAAGAATTATCTCCCTTGCCTTCATTTTTCTCTGTAAGATTTTGATCATACCAAATAATTCACCATCTACCCAAGTGTTGTTTTGTCTCCTATAACTCTGGGAAATCTGAATACTAGTAGGTATACTATCCTTCCATGCTCTAGGGTGCATACCAAGAAATTTGTGAACAATGTAAATGTACACATGTATCAACAAAGATCCAAATCTGAATCCCTTAGACTTATCCTTCTTAGTCTTCCTTACATTATCCAAAAATTGCTATGTTAATACTTCACAAAGGTTATACTTGATGTTCTCCTTAACCATTTTATAAGCCATCAAGATTAATCCCGCTGATACAGAATTGAGTTGGCTGCTATAATGAAGTTTATAGCCTAAAATTGTAGTAATCAATCTGACATCTTGTTGGAATACATCATTTACTATCATCGCTCTTCTGTCCCATTGTGAATGCGTTAAGGTTTCTACCATCTTCTTAGTGTTCTTCTCAGCAACACGTACTATACTACTATTGTCCAAACCTATTATGTTTTGAATTAGGTCACTGTAGATCTTCATAGGATGATCTCCAAGCCAGATGAATTGGTCATGAACCCTACTCAAAATAACCTTTATCCATTCTTCTTCATTGAAATCATGAAGTTTTGTTACCTTCATAATACTCATGTTGTTACGATGTATGAACTCATCCTTCATCTTTCCATCATCACCTATCATGTCTTCCATCTCTGTGGCAATCTCTTCATCTCCCAAATATTTATACTTACAATGTATGTAAGCTCTAATATCTTCAACATGTAGAGTGCTGTAGGGTTTTTGAGAAAATGCGCCTTCGAGATCATCCTTAGTAGATTTGAAAGGGTGTTTCTTAAACTTGTATCTAGGTCTCTCTGCAACATCAAAAATCATATGAGTATCCATTTTCAAAGCTTCACAATTGAACTAAATACCTCTTATCTACTGAAATGCAATTTCATGCAACTCTTAAACACACTTGCTCCAATTCTGCTTCTGCTCTAGACTCTGTTCTCCTTGGGCTATGCTCTTCAAATGATGTTTAAAGATGTTCTTTCAATTAAGATTATACTTTATTGAGTGAAGAAATGGCACAGTTCCCAATAACCTCATTTGTACACACAAACTAGTCGAATAACAATATGGCGATCATAGGATATAGGCTTGTAAAACTATATGATCACAGATATGTGTTCCAAAATATTTCTTCTGATGTGATGTGTTCTCTCCCTATGTCAAACTCTCTCCCTTTGACCATTCTCTTTTCTTTTGATGTCTCTTGTCAACAATCTCTCCCTTTGTATGTACTCTCCCTTTTTGGTTACATCTCTCCCTTTGGATACTATGATAGATATAATCGCTCTTGATATAATCTCTCAATTAATCCTTAAATCAACCCTTAAAAATTATTACCACTTTTAAGCCTCTAGTTATACTCATTCCTATAAGATGAATGCCTTGAAATAATTATATCAAATTACTACTTGTCGGATTGCTTTGTAAAACCTTCTTCTGTATGTTTACTTATAAGCAGTCTTTCTATTTACCAAAACACAGTAAATAACTAGTGTATACCAATCAATCCAAATAACTTATGTGAAATGCAAAATAGTAAAGTAATGAAACATAAACACATAACACATAGATTTTTAATGTGGAAACCCTGTAAAGGGAAAAACCACTGGGACCAGTACCCCAAATTTTCACTCTTCTGAAGTGAGCTCGGTTAAGAGCCAACCCTGTTAAAGGTTACAAACACACTGTTAGGTGTGACCTTGTTAGAGGATTTTAAAGAATAGTTTGTCACTTAGTATCTGGCATCTAATGCTACCATCCTTGATCAAACACTCACTTGGCCTGTCAATAGGTTTCAGGCATATCCAATGCTACTTTGTATGATCAAAATTTTTGATACTCCATGGGATGTATCTCAATTGTAAAAGACTTTTAAGTCCTGTTTGGTTAATATACTTGATGCTTCAATGGTTAAACTGAAACAACAAAGTGATCTGTTCACACATACAACTTGAATTACAGATTTTTAGATCTATTGTAAGTGCATTACCTCTCTAATCAATATAATCAATTCAATACCTTTTCTCCACACTGTTCTGATATGTGATGTTGTCTCACTGTTCGTCGGTGTCTGCAGAATCTAGCTCTTTCCTCAACTTGTTGATCAGGTCTAAATGAAGACTTTCTTCTCCTTCAAAATATCTTCAACATCTATTCTCTCTTTTCACTCCCCTTCACCACCTTTGTAATGAATTAGGTTGTCTCTTTATAGACATGATTTAACCATTTCTTGGCTTTCTTGATCTTGGCATGATCCATAATTCTTGCCACTTAGATTTAAATAAAAACTCCAGTTTAATCTCAAAGAGATCTTCTTGCCAACTGGAAAAAGCAACTTTAAATCCTTCACTTATTTCTGGCTTTATCTTGTCGATTAAAACAGTGATAAGTGTCAGGTAAGTCTATTTTTAGCTCTTGAAAGCTAAGCATTTTATCATTTCTAAACTCTCTGTTCTGTCGATCAATACTTGAGTTAGTCATCGGTGATAACTGTCTATTCCATCGGTGTGACTTCAGTTGTCTTTAGGATCTCTGTCCTTGTCTTTTCCACTGGGAAACACTGTAATTCTATCTGTTGGGTTACACTATGTTTTGCTCGTCGGGCAACACTGTGACTTTGCTCATCGATAATGCTGTGCATTTCTTTGTCAGGTAAACACTGTGACTTTGCTCTTTTACTCTAACCGTCAGTGTATATAGTCACTTTGTGAATACTTGAGTCTTATGCATTACTGATAGCATATCCTTTGATTCATTGGTTCTTTGAAGTCTTTAGCAGTATGTCCATGACTGTACATATTATATCAAGTTGACATCAATGACAATACAATACATTAACTAATTTAATGCCTTGCATAATCATCATATTAACATCTTCAAACATTCAATCAGTTATAGTTCATCACCTATCTACTCGGTAGATCCTAATCAATACCTTTCTTATTCCATAAATGTCAATGATATTCATCTAAGGTCTGGGACTACTTTACCTGCACCAACTTTCCATGTCATAACTAAAATATTAGTTGATGGGCCAGAACTGAAATATGTAGCTCCTATCCCTATTTAAATAGAAAATCCTAAGTCAGCTAGGACACCTAGGCAATCAAATCCATCTTTACAAAAAATTCTATAAGTTTAAGTACTTAAACCTATAGAAGATACAACTTTTGACATACTTGATCAACTTAAGCACATTTGTATTAAAATTTCCCTCTTTCAAGCAATCAAATATGTCCCTATTTATGGAAAGGCTATTAAATATGCTTCTCTCAAGAAGCCTAGAAAGAATAAAAAGGATCCACAGACTGTCCATGTAGTAGGGAAGATAGCAGACATTATGCTTGGAAAAGTAGTTGTCCCCAACTACTCTGACCCTAGAAGTCTAGTTGTAGAGGTTATTATTAATGGTACATCAGTAAATAATGCCTTGATTGACCTATGTGTAGCTATCAATGTCACAAATGAAGATATTATGAAGAAAATTAGTATTCCAAACCTTAAGACTACTCCTATTGTCTTGCGGCTTGCAACTTGCAGATAGTTCCACATTGAAGCCTAATGGGATGGTGGAAGATGTAGTTGTGATATTGGATTCTTGGGCATACCCTGGAGATTTTATGATCCTTTCTCCTAAAGACATACTAGGGGGATATCCCATTATTCTAGACTGACCATGGTTAGCTACTACAAATGCCTATATTAGATTTTGTTTAGGAGATATGACCATTTATGATGGTCTAACTACAAAGAAGCTAGCCTTGTATCCACCTTCTCAACCACAGTTTGAATTAACAACACCTATCTGGACAAATATAGGAGAAGAATTTGAGGAGGTGAATTTAGTAGTGGAGTTAATGATGCTAAGAAGGGATCCTTTCCTACAGAAGTAAGAAGAGGATGAGTTTCTCACTAACATCATGTGAAATAAGTATGGGATGAGGGAACAATCCTTTGGATGTTCTTCTGCTCAGTAATGCTCCCTGCAGCCTTTATATCCTAAGTATGACTCATTCCACCTTCTTGTAGCCAAACAACTCTATCATAGTCTTCTTCCCCATCAGATCCAACTTCCTTCCTTAATTGAAGCTTCCATGATTGAACTAACCAAATAGATTAAGGTTTTACCAGGTCACCGGTTAAACATAAACAATATACTTAATCAACAACATCAATTATCTTTAGCGAAGTTTCTACAGGATCATAAAAAAACCTTTGTATGGGATTATGGGGATATGAAGGGATTAGATCCTAAGATTTGTACCCATAGGATTTATATCAAGGATGATAGAATTCCTATCAGACAATTTCAAAGAAGAGTCAATCCTTTTCTAAGGGAAATAGTTAAAACTTAATTGCAATTATTACTCAATGTTGGTTTCATATACCCCATATCATACAACTAGTGAATTTCTTCCTTAGTGATAGTGCCTTATAAAGGAGGGAAATGGATAGTATGTGTAGATTATAGAGAGATGAATAAATCCACCAAGAGAGACCACTTCCCTTTTCCTTTCATTGATAAGGTTTTGGACTCCCTAGCAGACAAGAAATATTTCTCATTCCTAGATGAATATAGTGGGTACAACCAAATCAGGATTCTCCTTGAAGATCAAGAAAAAACTACTTTTACCTGTCCTTGGGGAACCTATGCATACTTTGTATTACCCTTTGGACTTTGTAAAGCACTAGAAACATTTTAAGGAGCGGTCATTAGTATCTTTTCAGATATTTCTTATGACTTCACGGAAATCTATATGGATGATTTTACAACATATGTCATTACCTATGAAGAAGCATTGGCTAATCTTGGCAAGGTTTTACAAATATGTGAAGAGCATAACCTATCCTTGAATAGTGAGAAGTGTTTTATGATGATTCAAGAAGGTGTAGTCCTAGGACAATATATATATGAAGTTGGAATAGAAGTAGACCTTGTCAAAATAGAAGTTATCCTTAATCTCCCTACCCCAACAAGGAAAAAATATGTTAGGAGTTTATTAGGACATGCTGGTTACTACATGAGACTCATAAAGGATTTCATAAAATATATGGCCCATTGTACACTCTTATTTCTAAAGACTCAGAATTCCAATGGACTGCAACCTGTGATGAATCCTTCCTGCGGCTGAAATCCGTTCTCACTCAAGAACCCGTCCTAAGAGGTCTAGATTGGTCATTTCCATTTCATATACATACATATGCCCCAGACTATTCTTTAGGAGAAATATTAGGAAAAAAGGATGGTATTATAGAAAATGCTATATATTTCATCAGTAAAAACCTGCAAGGACCTAAAATAAGCTACACTCTCACAGAAAAGGAGTTGCTAGTCATTATTTATACACTCAACAAATTCTACCATTATATAACAAGGTATCAGGTATTTGTTCATACTGATCATGCAACCATTAAGTAATTGATGAATAAACCTGCAATAATTGGAAGGTTAGCATGATGGCTATTTTCTCTATAAGAATTTGACCTAACCATAGTTGATAAGCTAGGTAAAGATAATGTGTTTGTTGATTTCTTGTCTATACTAGAAAATCCTGATAATTCCAAAGTCATTGATGATAGCTTTCCATATGACAATTTGATCTCTATCTCTATCAAGACACCATGGTATGCATATATAGAAAACTATTTATCCTCTAACAAAATACCTCCCTACTTTTCGCTAAAGGAAAAGAGGCTCCTAGTTGAGAAAAGTTTCAACTTTTATTTGACAGAAAATTGTTTGTTTTACATTGGACCTGATCAGGTGATGAGAAGATGTGTAAGAGCAGATGAAAGATATGATATCCTCCATGCATGCCATGATGAACCATGTGGATTTATTTTTGTAGAAATGAGGAAAGCCATGAAAGTGTTGACAACTAGATACTATTGGCCTACATTACACAAAGATGCATCAAGCTATACAAGGAAATGTGACATATGTTAGAAAATGGGAAGACCTGTAAAATCTAATGAAATTATTTTGTGTCTATAGGTAGTAGTCACCCATTTTAATAAATGAGGGCTAGATTTTGTTGGGCCAATTTCTCCCCCCTCCAATTGAGTATTCTTACATTTTGGTGTGCACTGACTATGTTACAAAATGGGTGGAGGTAAGGGATATGAAGCATGCTTGAGACAACATGGCTTCTGAATTCTTATATGAAGAAATATTCACCAGGTATGGAGTTCTAAGAGAATTGGTGACAGATCAGGAATCTCATTTTACATCCACTTTGATTAGTGCTTTGATGAATGAGTATACTATAAGGCACTGTTAGGATTAAGTAATATTGAGAGGGGGTGAATCGGTATTACAACACTTTAAACATGAACATAATAATTTCCAAATTAACCATATAATTATTGAAATGAAAAGAACATAAACACACAACACATAACTTGTAACACCATGAATTATTGTCGAGGAAACCCTAGGCAATGGAAAATGCCAGTGGGGATGGTACCCACAAATATATACTAAAAGTATTGTGTCCCTGTTAGGAGACCTATCCCTATTAGGAGCTGAATATTATATTAGCACATTTCCTTGTTAGAGGAATACAAAACCTTGTTAAAGGTATACAGAGCACACTTCTCATACAATCAGAAATATTGTTCTGTTACAATCAATTTTCAGTAGTGAACAATACAAGCATCAACTATGCTTAGATAGTTCCATTTGTAGCTCACATAAACATCTTCATGACATCACAATGCATCCATACATTCCATCTGTCATTCCACATACCACACCATACTATACCATACTTCACTTTACAAAAAGCTCTTCATATATATATATATATATATATGTATATATGTTATTACATTATCTAGTTGGCTCTCAAATACATTTTAAAATAAAATTAATACTTATGCAAAGAGTAAATACAAATTCAGTGACCTTATACAACCAAAGTATAGGTTATCCATAATCCCAATCCAACTTAGCATGTTTGGATTCCATGACATACTCCCTTAATCATCGCGACTGTTCATCTACCATGTATCACTGTTACTCTATCTTCGCATGTCTTCAACTATCTGTATCTCACTGTGATCAACACCAAGACTCAATAAAGCTTAACTGAAGGTCATAAATATCTCAAAATTTCCTTGCCTAATCTTACAATTCTTCATTCACTATATACTAACCCCACTATCCAAAAGTGTACTGCTATACTCTGTATTTCTGTTTACTGTACTTATTCATTTTTCAATATGTATCTCCAAAACTATAAAAAAACTCCAAGAGATCATCCGTACCAGATGTGTTGCCATAAATGAAAACCCTCAAGTATCCCATAACACTCCAAAATGAATCATTTGCCAAATATTTCTGAGTGTATCTTTTACATATCATCTTTATTCTATACAATTTCCATACATTTTTCATCTATTCTCTTCTCCCCCTTTGACATCAATGGAAAATGTATACAAAAATGTAGAATACATCAAAATTGTACCACTTCTTACCAGGAAATTTAGATCATCTTTAGTACATCTTGGAAAGAGTTTTCCAAGATCTTCACTTCCTCTGTCCAATTCTTCACCAGTATCTGACTCACATGAATCAGCCCATTCAGTGCAAACAAAGAAGTTTCTCCTACCTTTAGCTCAGTAGACATGTGTTGTAAGGGCCCACACTGTCTTCTCCATGTCAAAGATATGACCTCAAGAATTGATAGCTTAGGAGTGATTAGAATGTTTAACATACCAAACCTTTCCATAACTCTCCCTCTTTCTGTATCAAGTACACTCAATTTTTCCAAAATCTAGGACACCTCTCTGTCTATCTCCAATACAAATTGTGAGGAGCTCTCATAATTGTCCATCATCTTGTCCAGAGTAGTTCTTGTTGGCAAGTTATGAATTTATGGATTGATATGATACACTTGAGGGTTATCATTTATGGAAACATATATCAAATGATAATCACTTGAATTTTCTTATCACTTTGGGTATACAGGTAGCAAAATGACTAAGTACAGTAATAAAAAATACAGAGTATAGTGGTACAGTTTTGTTCAAAAAAGACAATATATGATGTATGGGGACATGAAAGCTTGGAGGAAGACATTTTGGAGTATGTATGACCTTCTGGTAAGGTTGCTTGAGTTTTGGTGTTGATCGCAGTGAGTTACTATTTTTTGAAGTCATGAGAAGACATAGGGACAAAGATACAGGATAGGTGAACAACCGCGATGATTGAGGGAGTATGTCATGGAATCCTAGCATGCTAAGTTGGATTGTGATTGTGGATTACCTATTCTTTGGTATTACATGGTTACCAAATTTGTATTTACTCTTTTAGTATATATTAATTCTATTTTGTAATGAATTAAAGAGCCGAATGAATGATGTAATACACATATATATGAAGAGATTTTTATAAAGCGAAGTATGTAAGAGATGAGATGATATGAAGTAGATGAAATGAATGGATTAATTGTGATGTAAGATATATGTGAGCTACAACTGGAACTATCTAAGAATAGCTGATCCTTGTAATGTTCACCACTGAGAATTGATTATAACAAAACTATTTCTGGTTGTAAGAGAAGTGTGCTCAGTATACCTTTAACATGGTTTTGTATTCGCCTAATAGGGAAATGTACTAATGTAATATTCAGCTCCTAACATGGCTAGGTATCCTAATAGGGACACTATACTTTTAGTGCATATTTATGGGTACCATCCCCACCGGGGTTTTCTCTTGGCCAGGGTTTCCTTGACAAAAAATCATGGTGTTATGAGTTATGTGTTGTGTGGTTATATTCTTTTCATTTTAGTAATTATATGGTTAAGTTGGAAATTATTAAGTTCATGTTTAAAGTGCTATAATACTGATTCACCCCCTCTCAGTATTACTTAATCCTAACAATTTGTATCAGAGCTTTTGGCCCTTGGAAAGAAAGTTTAACAACTTAAGGGAGATCGAGATAGATTATGAAAGCTTGGTAGAAAAATTTGAAGTGGCACTTGAAGATCTTGACAAAGCTAAAGCAGAGAATGGTGACTTGAAATAAAAAATTGAGAAGAGCAGAGGGATTCATTAAGAAATTAAAAGAAAAACTTTCAAACTTTCCAGAATTCAGAGACAAGATCTTATGGTTAAGATAAAATAGGATTTAGAAAATGATAATTCAGAGATGATAATGCAGCTTGAGCAAGAGAAAGATACCTTAAAGCTTGATTATGAAACTAATTCATTACAGATGGATAAAGAGATTCAATGAGAAAAAGAGGCTAAGAACAAAATTGACAAAACCTCAAAGGATGCTAATATTCAGATGGGACAAATGAAGACTAAACATGAACACTACAAGAACAAGTATCTAGAATTAGAGAAATATAATCAGATCATAAAAGGAGAACTTGTTTGGGAAAATAATCATATTGAGAAACTTCACATGAGTAGTAACTTGATTGATGAACATAGAGATAGACAAAAACCTAAAGGAGACATGACTGGTGTTGGCTTCAATGAAGTTGAATGTTCAAAGAATCAAGAAATATAATCTATGTGAAGTCTTAACACAACAAATATTGGAGAATCTAAGGAAGATAAAGAAGGACAATTCTAAAGGATTTAGATTTGGATCTTTTTTGGTACACATGTACATTCACATTGTTCACAAATTTCCTGGTATGCACCCTAGAGCATGGAAATACAACATACCTACTGTCATTCATATTAATTAGAGTTATAGGAGGTAGAAAAACACATGGGTAGATGGTTAATTATTTGCTATGATAAAAATCCTACAAAGAGAAATGAAGACAAGGGAAAGGATTCCAGAGGCATTAGTGGAAAATTACAAGGACTCAATCTGTTTCATGGTTGAAATTGATTGTGTATGCTTTGAGGCAGTTATAGTTAGAAAGAAATGGTGCTTTCCACTAGGATATGAGGTAAGGTCTGAAGTTCTAATCATGCAAGTAGAACACATTTTCACTTCATAAGTTGATTCATCAGAGGAGAGATGGGGAAATTATGAGTAAAAATCAACAAAGATTAGAGAGGATCTGACTAGAGCATTAAGGGAGAGGAAAATAGAAAATGTAGTAGATAATTTGGCAGCCAAGGCCGGAACATCCAAAGAGGAAATGAAAGAAGTGAGGAAGAATATGACAGAGAGAGCTTATGGGTTGGCAAGCACTGCTACTATAGCCCTTCCACCTCCAGAGGTTGAGAAGATAGTTAGTCCACTTTATACTATGATAGATTTAACTACACCCTCACCACCTCTGAAGACATCACAAGAAGAGACAACAAAGATGACACCTAGAAGAAACACAAGGTCCACTAAACTGGACTCACCTCCTAAGAAACAAAGGACAGAAAGAGAAGAGAAGAAATTTGATGAAAAGACTATTACTATGAGAAAAATTTGGAAGCCTAATATAAAAATGCTGGAGAAGAGAGTTATTGAGAAAGGGAAGCTTGTTTTAGTGACAAAATACTATGATAGGTATGAGGTTTTTAACAAACTTCTGATTGAAAACATAGTTATTAAACATTTACTTGTCTTTAAGAAGAACTTGTTCGAGATAGAAGGTAGTATACCTGAGGAATTGTATGAGAAACTAGAGATAAGGAAGAAATTGGCACAGAAGGAAGATGAAGTAATCAAATAACAAGAAATTGAAGGCATGTTGCTTGTTGTATCTGTTAAAGAAATGTAGAGGATATTGAATGAAATTAAGCCCCTATTTAGAACCAAGACAAGACTAGTGAAGATAATGGGATGACGATATGATGAAGTTACTGAGGAGAAACAACATGCTATAGAAAAAAAGTCTTAATGGGAACTCAAACTGAGGACATCTCGCCACCTAAGGTGAAACATATATGTAAAAATAAGAAATGAAGAAGAAAGGAGAAACATCAAAGAAAGTTGAGATAAATCTTGATAAACCAATGAGAAAAGATGCTAGTCCAAGATTATCTTCATAACTTCATCATATCATCATCCCATTATCTTGAAATAAATTGAAATAAATCATCACAAGAAATAACTTCATCAGAAAGTTGAGATAAATCTTGAAATTGGCACAAAAGGAATATGAAGTAATCAAAGAACAAGAAATTGAAGGCATGTTGCCTGTTGTATCTGTTAAAGAAATGTAGAGGATATTGAATGAAGTTAATCTCATATTTAGAACCAAGAAAAGACTAGTGAAGATAATGGGATGATGATATGATGAAGTTACTGAGAAAGGAGAAACATCAAAGAAAGTTGAGATAAATCTTGATAAACCAATGAGCGAAGATGCTAGTCAGTTTGTAAGTACTGTGAAGCAACTAGATTTCTATATTTCTGGTGTACCTCTATCATTGGACACTTTGTAGGATGTGAATGAACCCTTTGTGGAGAATATAGACATTGGAGGAATCAGTGATAAGGATATGATAGAGAAATAAATTTAGAAAGAAAACATTGATGCAATAGTGGAAGTTTCAGTGATTAAGGTTGAAGAATCTTCACCTTTATTGTTGGAAAGTGGAGACAAGTCATTGAGTATTGATTTTGAGAACATGGATGAGGATGAGTTGATGAAGTTTTCTTTCATCACATTCAGTAAAGCTAAAGAAATATATGAGCAGAAAGGAAAGAAGAAGGACAAGGTAATGACAAGAGTAGTTGACACTTTGAACAAACTACTTCCAGAACCTATTTGTTTTAGGGAAATGATGATACATAGAACTTGAACATGGAACTAGATGACTTTGACAGTCACTATGAGTCTTTAGAGAAGAATGCAAAAGAAAAGGTTGAAAAGAAATATCTTGCAAAGAAAGTGGAGGAAGTGTGCAAGTCTATTTATTGGGACTTGGGCATACTGAACAAAATCACATCAGAGGAAAAAGGTTGTCTCGCACAAGGTAGGAATCTATATAGTTATTGTATCAACCCTATTAGACATGTCAAAAAAATTGAGGACATAGTAGCGAAGGACATATATACTTTGGATAAATTGATGGAAAATTGTGAGACCTCCTCACAATTAGTATTGGAGTTAGACAGAGAGGTGTCCAAGATTTTGGACAAACTAAGTGTTCTTGATACTGAAAGAGGGAGAGTTATGGAAATATTTGGTTTTCTAAAGAGTCTAATCACTCCCAAGCTATCAATTCTTGAGGCCCATATCTCTGACATGGAGAAGAAAACACATGCCCTTACGACAAATATGCCTATTGACTTGAAGGTAGAAAAGACATTTTCAATTGCATTGAACAAACTAATTCATGTAAGTCATATTTTGGTGAAGACCTAGAAGAAGGAAGTGAAGATCTTTGAAGACTCTTTCCGAGATGTATTAAAGATGGTTTGAATCTCTGGTAAGTAGTTATACACTTTTGATGCACTCTACATTTTTGTATACCTTTTTACATTGATGTAAAAGGGAGAGAAGAGAAGGAAAATGGATATATGTAAAGAGAAGAAATGAAGAAGAGGAAAATGTACATATATCTTTTTGGTATTGGCACTTAGTCATTTTTCACTAAGTGCTGCCATCAATGCCAAAGGGAGAGATTGTTGGAAAGTGATCCATTTATGGAGTGATATGATACACTTGAGGGTTATAATTTATGGAAAAATATCTAAAATGATGATCAGTTGAAGTTGTTTATAGCTTTGGATATACATATATCAAAATGACTAAGTACGATACTTAGAAATATAGAGTATAGCAATACAATTTTGGATAGTGAAGACAATATATGATGCATGTGGACATGAAAGCTTAGAGGAATAAATTTTTGGACATGTATGACCTTCTGGTAAGGTCACTTGAGTTTTGGTGTTGATCGCAGTAAGTTACAATGTTTTGAAGTCATGCAAAGGTGGAGGAATAGAGATACAAGACATGTGAAAAAGTCGCAATGATAGTGTTAGAAATAGGAAATGTCCTATTCTCCCAAGAAAACCTACATGCAAACCTGTCACAAAGTAGAAGCAAAGATAAAAGAGAGAAGAATAGCTATGGCGGCCAAAAATCCAGAGACATGAAATCCATGTTGAAAGAAAAAAGCTTCTATATTATCAACAATAGAATACAATACAATCTCCTTCTCCTTCATCAAAGTAAAGCGGTGAGTCCTTATAAAAGGATACCAAAACCCTAAAGAATTATAAGCTGCCTAAGTATAACTTAAGCATAGAGTAAATAGACTAATAATTAAATGATTTAATTATTAGCTATACTATGACTACTCTAACACCCCCCCTTAAGTGTAACTTAGGTAGAAGCAAAACAACTAAAGACTACTGTAGAAAGAAGGAAAGATGGGTCCTGGAAACAAGGCCTGATCAGGTACCCAAGTACAAGAAATGAACTAGATGAAGGAAACTAAGCCTTCAATCTAGGGAAAAGATGTCCCAGAGAAAGGAACAAGAATGAGCAAGAAACATCTCCGAAGCAAAGAACTGTAAACTCTGTCAGAAGAAACTGCTGGAACCCCCACTGAAGTGCATGACTAGGTAGAGAAGACAATGTCTAAAGAGCTGATCAATCAAACCAGGAAGCAATAGAACCAACAGGTGAACGCCCCCATAATGCTGAATAGGGAGAGGTGATAGGAACACTGAAATGCAATGCTAGAAACATCTGCAGAAGAAGAACCAGGAACACCAATAGTGCAATAGAAGTACAAACATAGGATAAAGGGTGGTGTCACTAACACATAGCATGGGCTAATGTCATGGAAGGTATGCTCACTTGACAAAGGTGGATGCGCCTAAAATGGCATAATCATCATAACCCCCCATGGCACTTTATAACAGAGTGCGAGTACAAAAAACATACAAGGTGCTCAAGATCCCAGATATACAGAAGTAGGCACTTTATCTTAGTGCATTTATAGAACAAAGATGCAATAGTGGAAAAGCATACAAGCTCAGAAGTCAGAAAGAAGAGTGAGCTAGAAAATCAGAAGAGGAGATCCCAGGACCTATAGAACCCAAGCAATCCGCCAGAGTGCAAAAATTGCCAAACTCAAAGGAGAGATAACCTAGAGAAAAATCTGGAAAAAAATACCCATGCAATTGAATAGTTCACTGAACCAGCTTTTCGACGATATCTGGTTTTCCAAAAACGGAGTCCGGATGAGCTAGATATGGCTCTCGGAAGGCAAAAACAAATATCAAACTTCAACAGAAAAAAATACTATCAAAATAGAAGAACCAAAATTCTTAATTACTATAGTCGGAAAGAGATTGGAAAGAGCTTTCCGATGATATAAAGAAGTCAAAAATTTGATACCGTATGCTCAAGATACGGCCAAAAGACCATAGGCAGCTCCAGAGAACAAAAAAAACAAAGAGAATGACGGTTTCTTGCACGTAAAATTTAATCACGACATGGTGATGTAGGTAGGTGTATTGATGATGTCAGCATGTAGGTCTGACGTACCTACCTGTGTCAGCTGTCAGTACCCTTTTGGTACGCATGCAAAAAGTAACTTTTTCAAAAAGTTTTATAAAAAAACTTTTTTTTCATTCCAAAAAAAATCAAATGCATAAAATTTGATTTTGATTTTTATTTTTTTAACCAAAAAAAATGCTGCACATTTTTTTTGAAAAAATAAAAATATTAATTTTTCGTCTTGCCTCGAGATGCGTGCCAGGGTCGTACGGCTATGGGCCCAAATTTTTTTTGCCTCAAATTGCAAAGTTGTCCAAAATGGACAAGTTTTATATTGATTCTAGGGTTTTTGGGCGCTCTGAGCGCAACGGTGATGTCTGTTTGAGCCCAAAATAACCAGAAACAAAGGTCCCCCCTAAATCCATATAAAAAATTCTAAAAGACCAGAAAAACCTCTAGCTTCTGAAACAGTTTGACAAAGCATGAACAATGAGCAGCAAGATGGCTCTGATACCATGTTAGAAATAGGAAATGTCCTATTCTCCCAAGAACACCTACATGCAAACCTGTCACGAAGTAGAAGCAAAGAAAGAAGAGAGAAGAATAGCTATGGCGGCCAAAAATCCAGAGACATGAAATCCATGTTGAAAGAAAAAAGCTTCTATATTATCAACAATAGAATACAATACAATCTCCTTCTCTTTCATCAAAGTAAAGCGGTGAGTCCTTATAAAAGGATACCAAAACCCTAAAGGTGAAAACCCTAAAGAATTATAAGCTGCCTAAGTATAACTTAAGCATAGAGTAAATAGACTAATAATTAAATGATTTAATTATGAGCTATACTATGACTACTCTAACAGATTGCGGGAGTATGTCGTGGACTCCTAGCATGCTAAGTTGGATTGTGATTGTGGATTACCTATTCTTTGGTAGTATATGGTCGCCAAATTTGTATTTATTATTTGAGTATATATTAATTCTATTTTTTAATGAATTAGAGAGTTGACTTAATGTTGTAATACATATATATAAATGAAGAGATTTTTGTAAAGTAAAGTATGTAAGAGATGAGATGAAATGAAGTAGATGGAATGCATGGGCGCATTGTGATTTAAGAAAAATGTGAGCTACAAATGGAGCTATCTAAGCATAGTTGATGATTGTAATGTTCACCACTAAGAATTGATTATAACAGAACTATTTCTGATTGTAAGAGTAGTGTGCTCAGTATACCTTTAACAGGGTTTTGCATTCCCCTAACAAGGAAATGTACTAATATAATATTCAGCTCCTAATAGGTCTAGGTCTCCTACCAAGGACATTATACTCTTAGTGCATATATGTGGGTACCATCCCCATTGGGGTTTTCCCTTGGCTAGTGTTTCCTTGAATACAATTCATGTTGTTATGAGTTATGTGTTGTGTGCTTATGTTATTTTCATTCTAGTAATTATATGGTTAAGTTGAAAATTATTATGTTCATGTTTAAAGTGCTGTAATACTGATTCACCCCCCTCTTAGTATTACTTAATCCTAGCAGTTCTATCATTCGCTACTATATCCTCAATATTCTTGATATGTCTAATAGGGTTTATATAGTAACTGTATAACTTTCTTCCATGTGCAACACAACTTTTAGCCTAAGATGTAGTCTTGTTGAGTATTCCCAAGTCCCATGAAATAGGCTTGAACACTTATTCTAATTTCTTCGCGAGATATTTCTTCTTAGCCTTCTCTTCAGCGATATTCTCTAATGAGTCATAGTGATTGTCAAAGTCATATAATACCTCGATCAATTTCTATGCATCATATTTTCCTTGAAAAATAATAGGTGATGTAAGGAGTTTGTTCAAAGTATCAACTGCTCTTGTCCTTACCTTAGTCTTCTTCTTTCCTTTCTACTCAGATCTTTCTTTAGCCTTAGCAAATGCGATGTAGCATAACTTTATCAGCTCATCCACATCCATGTTCTCAATGTCAGTGCTGAAAGTCTTGTCTCCACTTTCCAACAATAAAGGTGAAGAATCAGATGTAAAAGTTTCCTATTTCACTTCAGCTTTATTCACTGTATCTTCCATTGTTTCATCTCTATTTTATTTCTGATTTTATTTCTCTGTTGGGTCCTTATTATTATTTCCTTCAATATTGTATCCAACTCAAAAGGGTTATTCACATCCTTTGAAGCATCTAATGACACAGACACACCAGAAACATATAAATCTGGTTGCTTCATAATGCTCACATATTGACTAGTATCTTCGCTTATTGATTTATCAAGATTTATTTCAGCCTTCCTTGATGATTCACCTTTCTCAATAGATTTGGGCTTAGGAACCTTAGGTGGAAAGGTGTACTCAGTTTTAGTTCCCATAAAGACTTTTTTCATAGCTCTTTGTGTCTCCTTAATTACTTCATCATATCTTCTTCATATTATCTTTACTAATCTTCTCTTGGTTCTCAGTAATGGTTTTAGGTCATTCAATATTATCTCCATCTCCTTAATAGATACAACATGTAACATGTCTTCAATTGTTTGTTCTCTAATTACTTCATCTTCTTTCTGTGCTAATTGTTTCATTATCTCTAATTTATCATATAAATCTTAAGGTATACTGCCTCCAATTTGTTGGTTCCCAAAAATGATGGTTTGAATTTTCTATGGACTTTCCTATCCAATGCTGGGAAACCAAATTATTTTTTCCAACTAATAAGTTCAACCAAATGGAGGTTCGAAATTCTGCAATTCTAGCTCTGCAAAGCCAAGGCCAGTAGGCATGTTCTTTAACCAAATCCGTTGATTCAAAGGCTTTTTATAGTAGATAACTAAATATAAAACTTTTGGATTCTCTCAAGGTGACAAGTAAACTTGAGAGTAATCAAATTGTAAGTATCTCAATCAATTGTATATTGAATCCTGCAAAAATTTGAATGCTTTGATTAATAGTAAATATTTGGCAAATGGTATATAAAATGAAATAGATTAAAGGAATTAAATATCATAAATTTTGAACAATGAAATGAATGACTATATTCCAATTATTGATAAGATCAGTGCCTTGCTCCTACTTGGGCAATAGAGTCAATTCTATATCAATCCTATGTACACCTCAGAGATAGTTTTAATAACTTGTATATAACAAGACCATCATTTCAAGGGATTCTACATGAATTATAATTAAAACCAGATTATACAATTAGTTCTACTAAATTTAACTCTGTCTTTGAGAGACCAATAGAAAAGAGGAAAGTTTGTCAACCACACCTTTCAACTAATGATCAAATTGTATATATATTTCACTTTAAATACAAATAACATGAGAATTCAAAACAATGAAACAATCTATCTAAATAGATTTATCTGAGAGACTAACTGAAAAGAATTAAAAACTATTACCATAAGTGAAATAAAAAGCACTTATTGTTAGGATTAGGTAATATTGAGAGGGGGGTGAATCAGTATTACAACACTTATTAAAACTTTTCAACCAATTAAAAATTAACCATATGCTTGCAGAAATGAAAAGAACATAAGAAAATAACATAGTACTCATAACACCATATTTTTTGGTCAAGGAAACTCTGGCCAAGGGAAAAACCCAGTGGGGATGGTACCCACAAGCATGCACTAAAGTATAGTGTCCCAATTAGGAGACCTAGCCCTGTTAGGAGCTGAATATTACATAGTACATTTCCTTGTTAAAGGAATAACAACCTTGTTAAAGGTACACAACACCATGTTAGGAGCCAACTGAGCATACAACTCTTACAATGTAATTCTGTTACAAAATGTTCTCAGTAATGAACAAAACAAGCATATCTAATGCTTAGATAGTATCTATTCATAGCTCAACAATGATCTTTGTCATCCTCTGCTCTGCCATTCTTATCTCCTCAAAAACATCTCATCCTTCTATCATCAATATTTCTCTCAACAAAAAGATCTTACATATATACATTTCTTCTTTACCAAGTTGGCTCTCAATATGAATATTACATAGTCGGCTCTCAATACAAAATACATTTAATAAAACAAATATCAAATGCATAGTCAATGCTCTTACATAATTAAATTATAGGTTATCAACAATCATAATCAAACTCTAATTTCAATGAGTCCATGTCATACTCTCTGAATCATCGCTTCTTTTCAGTTGCTTTGTATCACTATTCTGCTGCTGTCTGTCTGTCTTCAAATCTCTCTAACATTTTGTAAACATAAAAAAAACAAAATAAATCTTAGGTGGAGGTCACACATACCCCATACTATCTTCCTCTAATCTCTCTTTCCATAACTCATTGATCTCGATCTTCGATACCCAAAATACCTTTGTATCTCTGCTTCTGTACTTAGTTAATTTCAGAGTCACCAAAACTTAACTTTATAGGAATCAAGCTATAACCTAGATGTGTTTCTATAAATGAAAACCAAAAGTGAATAATAACACACAAACTTGATCACTTTCAAACAATCTCTCCCTTTGGCATTGATGGCAACACTTAACAAAAAAATGACTAAGCGTTGCAACAAAACAAAACTGTCTCTCCTTCTTTCTCTATTTTATTTTTCTCTTCTTCCCTTATACATTATCTTCTCCTTCTCCCTATTCATTTTTTCTCTTCTCTCTTCTCCCATTACTTTTTCTTCTCTTCTCCCCCTTTGACAATAATGACAAAGGTGCATACAAAGTAATAGGATTAGCGCTTTCTCACCAGTTTCATAATATCTTGAAAGGAATCTTCCAAGATCTTCACTTCTATACTCCATGACTTAAGCAATAGTTAACTAACATGAATTAGTCCATTCAATGCAAATGATTCTATCTCTGCATCCTTCAACTCTATAGGCATAGAGTTAGTCAATGAATCTTCAACCTTCTCCATGTCTGATAAGTGTGCTTCAATTATAGATAGCTTAGGAGTGATTAAACTCTTCAGCAAATTGAATCTGGTTAGTACTCTCCCTTTCTCAATATCCAATACATCTAGTTTTGCCAAAATTCTTGTTACTTCTTTGTCCAATTCTATTGTAGTTTGTGAAGAGGTCTCACAACTATCCATCATATTGTTCAAGGTTGCCTTGCCCTTCATCCTGTACTTATTTTTTCTGTTCTTCCTCTTTGCATTCTTCATCTTTCTATTCTTCATCCTCAGTCATAGAATTATCAAAGTTTCCTTCAAAAGGGTCCTTCTCATCATTAGAGGTGTCAAGTGACACAGGTACACCAGAAACATAAAAATCAACTTTTCTCTTCTCAACACTTGCCTCAACTATTTTTGAACTCTCTCCCATTTCTAAGGGTGTAGGAAAAGTAGTTTTAGGAAGTGGAGTCTTCTCAGGAGTAGTGTTCATTAATATTTTCTCCAGTGCTTTCTGAGTCTCCTCAGTGATTTCATCACACTTTCTTGCCATAATTTTCAGTAGTCTAATCTTTGTTCTCAATAAAGCTTTCAATTCTTTGAATATTCTGTCCCTTTCTTGTATAGATATCATAGGTAGCATATTATCAATTTCCTGATTTCTGATGGTTTCATCCTTAATTTGTGCTAGCTGTTTCCTAGTCTCCAATTTCCCATATAATTCTTCAGGTGCACTGCCCTCAATTTCCAATAGAGTCTTCTTGAAAACAAGTAAATGATTAACTACAACATCTTTAATCTTGAGTTTATCAGTCTTCTCATACCCGTCATAGTATTTGTTTATAGAAACTAGCTTCCCTTACTCAATGGATCTCTTCTCAATCATTTTTAAGTTAGGTTTCCATATGTGTTTCTCACTTTTAGTTTTCTTCTCTTCTCTCATAGTGCTTGGTTCCTTAGGTGGTGTTTTTCTGCTAGATCTAGTGCTTACTCTAGGAGTAATATTTTCATCTTTCTATGTCTACTGTGGTGGAGAGGAGGTGTCTACATTAATGAATATAGTAGGTGCAAAAATTGTCATCACAACTTCAAGATGTGGAAGGGCTGAAGTACTAGCAATTGCCAATCTAGAAGATCATTATGCCATTTTCCTTTTTACTTCCTTCAACTCTTCCTCTGTCAGTCTTTCCTTAACACCACATTCATGCACAATATTGTCAATTTTCCTTTTCCTCAGTCCTCTAGTCTGTTCCTCTCTTACCTTAGAAAATTTCTCCTCATAGGTTCCCCATCTTTCTTTAGATGTATCAATCTCAAATGAAAGAACATGTTCAACTTTCATAGTCAGTACTTTTAAAATTACCTCATATCCCATAGGATAACAAAATTTCTTCCTTGGTGTGACTGCCTCAAAGAATAAACAATTAGTTTCAACTATGAAATAGATTGTATCCTTGTACTTCTCAACTATGTCTTTAGGTATCCTATATCTACCTTTCATCTGCCTCTGAAGAATTTTGATCATGCCAAATAATTCACCATCAACCTATGTCCTATTTTGTCTTCTGTAGCTCTGTGAAATCTAAATACCAGTAGGTATCCCTATTCTCAAACCACTAGGGTGCATGCCTGGGAATCTGTGTTCCATGTGTATGAGCATATGTACCAATAGTGAGCCAAATCTGAAGGTCGTCAATCTGTCTTTCTTTATCAGTTTTACATTCTCCAAAAATTGTTGTGCTAACACTTCGCATAGGTTATACTTGAGATTTTCTTTCACAATTCTATATGCCATCATGATAACTCCTGCTGATACTGAATTAGGTCTACTTTTGTAGTAGATGTTATAACCAAGTATCATAGAAATTAGTCTCACATCCTGTTGAAAGATTTCATTCACAGTCATTGCTCGCCTGACCCATTTTGAGTGAGTTAGGATTTTGGCTTGCTTCTTAACATGTTTTTCTACAACAAGAATGATTCCTGTATTGTCCAATCCAGTAATCTCATGAATTAAATCACTACAAACCTTCACAGGCTGCTCACCTATACAAATGAACTGATCATGTAATCTGCTCAACAATATCTTAAACCATTCTTCTTCATCAAATTCATACAAATCCAAAATTTTCATAATGCTCAACTAATCAATATTTTTGTATTCATCTCTCATATTGCCTTTATTAGTCACATATTCCATCTCAATATAAATTTCATGAATACCTAAAATAGCATACTTATAATGAATATAAGCCCTATTATTTTAATTTCTACGTGTAAAAATCTGTAGGGTGTCCAAGAAAATGTTCCTTCGGGGTCTTCTTCACAAGACTTGAATGGATTTTTCTTTAACTTATACCTTGGTTCATCTACAACATCATAAATAACAGGTGCATCCATAGCTAGATGATGTAAATACCTCTCTCACACTGAAATCTAAGTTTTCGCTTCAATCGATCACATAAGGAAAATGTATGATAGACTGAGTCTCTCTGCTCTTTGATCTCCTTAGGTTTCTCTTTGTCAAATGGTAAGGAAATAGATCATCATATGGTGCTTTATACAATGTTAAGTTATAAAAGTTCACTTTACCCAATACTGTCCAGTCGGTTGTAGATCTCACGATCAAAATATATGCATCGGCTGATGTTTCACTCTTAATTGTATACTCCATGATGTCGGCCATGCTCATAACTAATCTCACATGAGCTCAATCCATAAGATATGGGGTGGGATATATTTTGATGTCTTCATCCAATGCTCCCCCTAAGGCCATGATTGACCAATTAGGTCAATTCTTCTTTGCTACCATCATGCAAAGATCTAGTAGAATCTACTGTCTCTCCATGAACCAATGTCTCACTTGTCTCTTTGATCTTCCATATCTTACCATTGTTGTTATCTTCTGCTTTCTTAAAACAACTGTCAAAATCATACTTTAAATCTGCAACACTCTTGCCAATATCATTTCCATTATTTTGTGTATTCATAGGAGGTGGTACTCTTCTATGGTTTACTCCATTATACCTGCAAAACTTCGCTATATGACTTGGATTATTTCATTTGTAACATATAGGAGATTTTCTTTCCTGATTTATTTGCAGCTTACAATACTTTGCAATGTGTCCAATGTTATTGCATTTGTAACATGTAGGTTTTACTGTAGGTTCTCTTCCATTGTCTTGTCTATATCCAGATTGATTATGTTTCATGCATTCTGCTTTCTTGTGCCCATATCCATTACAGTTAAAATAATAACTAGAAAAGGTCTTAAAAGGAACATTACCTCTGCAGTCTCTTTTCATGTGTCCAAAAATTTTTACAACTAAAGCATCTTCCTTTGAAAGGTATGATTTGCTCTCTAGGTTATTCAATAGTAGGTTTTTTAGCATCAATATTTGTATCAGATTTCTCTTCCTGATTCTTTGAACAACCAGCTTTATTGAAGCAAATACCAGTCATATCACCTTTAGGTTTCTTTCTGTCTCTTTGTTCATCGATCAAATCACTACTGGTGTGAAGTTTCTCAATGTGTTTCTTTGCCTTAACAAGTTCACCTTTTATGATCTGATTGTATTTCTCCAATTCTAGATACTTGTTCTTGTAGTTGTTAGCCCCATTTAATGCACTATTCAAAGTTTCTTCAATCTTCTTCTTAGCATCCTTTTGTAATTGAATCTCTTTAGTCATAAATTCATTCTCAAGTTTCAAAGTTTCATTTTCTTCTTCAAGTTACTTCATCTGTTCTGAATTATATTTGTCTGAATCTTCTTTTATCTAAACCACAAGATCCTGTCTCTGACTTCTGGAAATTTCAAGCTGGTCTCTAAGCTTCCTTATAAATTTATCATCTCTTCGCATGTTGAATCTTAATTCTCCATTCTCTTCTTTTACTTTATCAAGGTCTTCTAGTGTAGCATCAAAGTTTTCTTGCAAACTTTCCAAATCCATTATGATCTCCCTTAAGCCGTTAGAATTTCTCTCCAAGGGCCAACAACTCTGATACCAATTGTTAGGATTAGGTATACTAAGAGGGGGGGGGGGGGGGGAAACANGGGGTGAATCAGTATTACAACACTTATTAAAACTTTTTGACCAATTAAAAATTAACCATATGCTTGTAGAAATGAAAAGAACATAAGAAAATAATACAGTACTCATAACACCATAATTTGTTATCAAGGAAACCCTGGCCAAGGGAAAACCCCAGTGGGGATGGTACCCATAAGCATGCACTAAAGTATATTATCCCTGTTAGGATACCTAGCCCTGTTAGGAGCTGAATATTACATAGTACATTTCCTTGCTAAAGGAATAACAACCCTATTAAAGGTATACAACACCCTGTTAGGGGCCAACTGAGCATACAACTCTTACAATGTAATTCTGTTACAAAATGTTCTCAGTAATGAACAAAAAAAGCATCTCTAATGCTTAGATAGTTCCTGTTCATAGCTCATCATTGATCTCTATCATCCTCTACTCTTCCATTCGTATCTCCACAAAAACATCTCATCCTTCTATCATCAATATTTTTCTCAACAAAATGATCTTACATATATACATTTCTTCTTTACCAAGTCGGCTCTCAATATGAATATTACATAGTCGGCTCTCAATGAAAAATAAATTTAATAAAAAAAATATCAAATGCATAGTCAGAACTCTTACATAATAAAATTATAGGTTATAAACAATCATAATCCAATTTTGATTGCTAGGAGTCTAGGTCATACTCTCTGAATCATCGCTTCCGTTCAGCAGCTCTGTATCATTGTTCTGATGATGTCTATCTGTCTTCAAATCTCTCTAACTTTATGTAGACATTACCAAAACAAAATCGATCTTAGGTAGAGGTCACACATAACCCATAATATATTATTCTAAGCTCTCTTTCCATAACTCATCGATCTCGATCTTTGATACCCAAAATACCTCTATATCTCTGCTTCTGTGCTTAGTCGATTTCAGAGTCACCAAAACTTAAATTTATAGGAATTTATCTATAACCCAGATGTGTTTCCATAAATGAAAATCAAAATTGAATCATAACACACAAACTTGATCACTTTCCAACACTTATCTCTTTATTAATGTTGAAAAAATAGTACATTAAAGTTCATGTTACAATTGTGATCAAATTCTATTATACAATGTGTTACTTCTCCCTTTTTTTGTTTACATTTTACACATGTATGTGGATCAATGGTTTTCACACCCCTTTAGGGTGAAAAGACACCATGCTATGTTAAAATTCAAAAACTTCTTTTGAAAAAACTAATCAACAAACTAACTAATAACTACCTATCTTTCGGATTTGGCTTTGGCCAAAAATCTAAAACAGATTGTACGAACATAATATTTTTACTAAAAATAGGAAATTTGATTTTATGAACTGGGTCTATATTAGATTTTCAATTTTTGATCATTTTCATTCTCCATCGACATCATCTTTTCAGCAGGTTGAAATTTCAACATCTCTGAAACCCATGCTTACAGAATTTTGATTGTTCCTGTCACAGAGCTTCCTTCCTCAATCCCTCAAATTTTAATTAAAAATTCATATATTTTTGTATCCCACTTCATGTACTCCATCATGTCATCAATTATTGGGCATGGATTTTAGGATGCCATTTTTAGAGTTTTATCACTATATAGGACTCTAAATTTTGTCCAACATTTAGAGCTCCAACAGGCTCTTTCTGGGGATGTATTCTCCCTATGAGCATAGTGAGATCTCAGTTATCTCTAGAGAATCAAACCAAGTATCTACTCTTTACCTGATGTAAATTGATGATTGGATGGCCTCAGGCCCCCAAAAAGTGAACACTGCTATTTCCCTCTGTCAAAAATTCCATTATGTTCATATAACTCTTTGAATCTTCTGAATATGATATTATATTTTTCCCTATATTTATCAACAAAGGTATTTGAAAACAAAAAAATATCAGAATTATTTAGCCCCAACATTTGATCCCTTGTTGTATTAGATATATCAACCTTATAGAGAATACTTATTGGTTCCACTTCATCAATTCAGTCTTTGTCTTTTGATTTATGTTTTTTCTTTGAGAAATCATTAGGTGCACTGTGTTCTTTGTTGGATGGAGGATCCCTATGCATATGATCAGTTATATAAGTATATAAAATAATTTCTTCTGCTTGGAAGTTTCCTTGCATAAAATCTGCCGCATTTCCATTCTCCAGATATTATTTCTCCTTACATAAAGGTTGTGAAGGTAACTCATATTTAGGAACTATTACTTCTTTTATATCAAGAATCTGATCAAGTGAGATACTTGAATAATTTTTAGTACTTTTCTTCAACATATTCTCATCATTATGCTTTGTTATTATAGTCTCATCTTTAGAAGTCTAATATAAATCTCACTCATAGGATGAACTGAATGATATCTTACCTTCTGAATGTATATTTTGAGTGTTATCAATGTCAAAATCATCATTAGGCCTGCTACCTTCATCATGATGTTGATAGATTTGATTGTATAGAAAATCTCCTTCACATAATGGATTTTGGAACATAGAGAACACAGGTTTATGTTCCTCTACTTCCTCTTCAAATAGTGGATTCAGGAACATAGAAAATTCAGGCACACCTTCATGAGAGTTTTCATCAGGATCATTGGATGTTTCATCAATAAGACTAATATCGTTATTGACATTATTTTCTGAAACTTCTTTCTATTCATATGTTGTATGTTCTATTTTATCTCCTCTATTTGATTTTTGGAAGTTATCATCTCCTTTGTCTATTACTCCCTTAATATATACTGATCCATTAACTTTCTTATCATAATGAAAAAAATTGACCACTCTTCTCAACATATTTTTGATATTTGATGTCTAACAAAGCTGAAATTTATTTTGTACTGAGAAAGTTTTTGTCCTCATCAGCATGGTCATTGATACATGTTTCCATACACATCTCATCATGTACAAATTATTCTTCAACTTGATCCAAATTTTCTTCCTCCTCATAATCCATGCTATCTTCTTTCCCACTAAGATAACTATCAAGCATAAGGCCTTGTTCAATCTGATCATAAGCCTCCTCTTCTCTGTCTTCATCATCCTTTTCTAGTATCTAAAAAAGGGGATTCAAAATAGGGTCATATAGCGAGATTCTTAAATCCAAAAAATTTCTTACAAATTCCTCGCTTGAAGGCATGATGTCAGATGAAATCTCTTTTAAACTTCTTACCATCCTTATGAACAAATATGTTGGAGACTCCCCCTCAAATTTCTCCAAACTAAAAAATGTAAGAGTCCTCTTCCATATTGTGATCTTGAATCTTGTCCTATTCATAATGCATGTAATATTCACTTGCATCATGAAACATATCAAGAAACCATTTCTCAAACTCTCTCCATAATGAGATACTTTGTTCAGGTGTCATAGTAAAAAACAAACCTGCATGATCTGTCAATGATCTTACAAATAGTTCATAATCACATCTTCTGAATAGATATGAAAATCTTCAATAAATTTAAAAAATGCCTTCAAATGCTCCATTGGTGATTGTGATCCATCTCCAAAAAAATTTGGAACATATTTTTTTAGTTTAAGAGGAAAATCTTTCTGACCACCAGGGATGTTATCAAAACTCAATGATCTGTATACTTCAATAATAAATTTTGGTCTTGGGTCACAAAAGTTTGATACTTTATGTGAATATGTATTCTCGTACATACTGAATATCTAAATTTGTAGTAACTTCTTTCTTTATACATTAGGTTCTTGTCAATAGAGTCGCCACCTCTTTAAAGAGGAAAACTTTACTTATCTCCTTCTAGGTTTTCTCCCTCAGTAGAGTCAATGACTAAAATGTTTTGTTAAATAGAGTCACGACCTTCTTGCTAGAAGGAAAAAACTTACTTTCTTCTGAGTTCTTATCTCTAGTAGAGGCTTAATTATATCACCAGAGCTTCTAGGTACTCTTCAATGCTTTCTTTCATAGACAACTCCCCAATAGAGTCACAAATTTGTTGGTGCCCAAAAATGATGGTTTGGTTTTTCTATGGACTTGCCTGTCCGATGCTGGGAAACAAAATTGTTTTTGCCAACTAACAAGTTCAACCAAATAGAGGTTTGAACTTCTGCAATTCTGGTTCTACAAAGCCAAGGCTGGTAGGCCTGTTCCTTAAGGGCCCGTTTGGTTGCACCCCATAACCGGGTTATGGGTGGCATAACCCGGTTATGGGGTGCAATTCCCTGTTTGGATGCCCTCTGTAAGAATGAGAATGTGGATTTCGAAATCCCCATTTAACTGAAAATGTGGATTTCGCAATTCCACCTCAGGAAGTGGAATCACTTTGGAATCCACGGTTATGTGGTGAAATAAAACAAATTTAGTATTCCCGTCGGTTCCGGGAAAAAACGTGTTTTTGGAATGAAAACCCCATTTTCAGAGCCACAGATATTCACGTTTTCTTGCGGAAGGGTTTGGTGGCGTGCGTGTTTTGGTGTTCGTTCGGTTGTCTGCTCTGTTAACAGGTATGGGAAATGCAGTTTGGTCTGTGTTATTTTTTTGGTGGGAAATGCAATTTGGTCTATGTTATTTAGATTAATTTGTGGGTAAAAAGTGCTAGTCTCCACAGATTCTTCAACGAAAGTCCTAAGCCCATTACAAACTCTCCCAAAATTCAAAACACGATGTTGTAGCTATGTAACATTGTTAGAAACTCAGTAAAACAAGAGGCAACATTAGAAGCAGCTAATTAGGTAAGGAATGGTGGCTCAGCCCTGACGTTCCAGACTCATTTGGCGGTGGACTTGAATGATGAACTGATCAAACTTCTTATCCAGTTCTTCATCGCTGTTATCCACTTCTTCATTGCTGATATCTCCCTGATATGGAACCACAGTCAAACTTGATACCCACATGGATTTCTCTTCACTGCAACAATCCCCACCTTCAATTTAAAACTACTGCACATTTTCCACACTGTAGATCTCTGTAATTTCAGCAATTTCACCATGGGAATGGGCCCAATTTTTACCTTTAGAGGATGCCTCTGCAAAACCCCCCACCTGCTTTCTTTTGCTTTCGCTCTCCTTGGAATATAATGTGTAAATATCTAGGCTTTCGCTGGATTTGCTCAGAGCCATGAGAGCCCCTATGATGGCATTACAGAGCAGCAGCATAAAAGCAGAATTAGAACATAAAGTGTCAAGCTTGAAAACAAAACAATGGAGGCAATCCAAAGGCACCATGGATTCCTGGTTTGGTCTAAGCCCAAACACAATCCAAGACAGGAATGCCACAGATACAACAATTAACAGAACACATTGCACTGAGAGAAGAGCGCCATTTTTGCTCAGAGCTTTAGCTCTTTGTGCCATGGGGGTCATTGTTGTGGTGTAGAAATGAAGATGAGATGATTTATAGAAAATGAGTCTTCTCTATAACCTATTACAAGTCTTTGGTGAGTCAATACACGAGTCCAGAAGGCATTTGTTAA